>CAWUFW010019969.1:0-166946 GCA_963921515.1 Calotriton arnoldi
CCCTGGGGTAGCGGATGTACCTGTTTCGGTACAGCATCATGGCTGCCAGTACATCCCTCAGCACCTTGCTGAACATGGGCTGGGACATCCCTCCTCCAATGCCCACTGTGTGCTGGAATGACCCAGTGGCGAAGAAATGCATGGCGGCCATCACCTTAGCCGTGGGGGTGACAGCAGTTGGATACACCCTGCGGGGACGGAGATGGGGTTCTAACATGGCACACAGTCGATGCAGGGTTGGCCTGTCCAGCCGAAACTTCCTAATAACCTCTGTATCGTCCATGTCCGCCAGCAATTGGTATGGGCGGTCAATGTTCGGTCTCCGCCTAGGGACAATGGCAGAGGACACATGTCAAAGCAACACGACACATAGCAATTTCGCATACACATCACTGACATGACTGAGCAAGCACATGAGCCACAGCCCAGCTGTCAAGCTGGGACGGCACGGCCACAATACACTTACACAGGTCTCCCAACAATGGCAATGGCTAGTGATACAAACCACTGCCATGTGCATGCACATGGGGATCTAGGCCCCAATGACTTGCGGGGCGTGCTGATGGGGACTGACTGCATATCCGTCAAGCGGCAACGCCACGGCAACATGAATGTCTGCTGAGCATGGAACTGCTTCCGCGGCTGGATGAGTATGGCACACGACGACGACGATGTGGGCACAGGCTGAGCGGCCAAAACAGGTGAGACCTGTGGCACGAGGGGATATGAGACAGTAGTAGGTGTCAGCACTGCACCCTATGTACAGCACTGTACGGATCACACCTCCCGAAACATTGACAGGTGTCCACATTGACAGCCCCATGCCAAGACGGCTGTGTGCTTGCAGTCACACGTCACAGGTGAGAGGTTACATTGCACGTGCCAGGTGGCAGACGTACATAGTGGGAGCTGGCATGTGTGTGCATGTGTCTCCTGTTCAGGATCCACCAGATGGGCGCTGACTCTGTACTGACCATTGGACACAGCATGTTCCGTGGAAGGCTTGTGTGTGTGGGATGGTGGCACTGGATGTGCCTCCGTTGGGTGGGGGGCCATGCACAGGGCGGGTACGTCGATGATTGCGCATTGTTGGTCACGGTGGGTGCACCAACTGAAGATGTGTTGCCCTGTGTTCAATTCCTATGTCCGCATGATGATGGACTGTAGATGTGGGCAGACTACACATTGGTCGATGTGCTGTCTATATGCATGTGCCTTCACACCAGGCACAGCTGCCCCTGCACATGTGACCCCTGCTGGACTCGCTGCTGGGTCTGTGGAGCTGATGCACCTTCTGCGCGTGGGGCGGACAGCTCTCCTCACTTCCCTCATTGCGCATGTCATGACTTTGCCGCAGGTGACATGGATCATGGAGGGCCCACATGTACGCGTGGGTAGGCTACACATGATTGTACACTGGTCGCCACCCCCAGTCAGTGTTTCGAATGGGAAGGTTGTTGTGCTGGTGGTATGTTCGATGTGGCGGATGGGCGGGCCTAGCTGCGGGCTTACATTCCGGACATGGGGGGTAGTTGGATTGGCGACTAGTTGCAGTACACACGGGACACGTCTCTTCCTTTCCACATCTGGGTCATCCCTTGTACTTACTGACAGTGATACAGTCATCTTCGCCCCAGCCCTCATGTCCTCCCCTCGCTCCCCCAATATGCATGCTCACCTGCGAGGCTAGCGCCTGCACAGGCAGCCCCAAGCTCGCACCAGAGAGGGCAAGGAGTGTATGTGTGGGTCCAGTTGCACGAGTGGGCTGTCTCAGGGTATGATGTGTGGCGGGACGCCGTCCACCTGCGTGGTGCCCCAAATGGAGACCCGGCCTGCATGGACTATGCATCACAGTCTTCGCCTTCCGGATCCGCCACCTGCGACACCCAGTGGCTGTGGCTGCCCTTGCGGCCAGGCCGCGTCCGCCTGCGGCTGATGGCCCACACATTCACTCTTTGGCCTCTCTGGGGAGGGCTCGGGGGTGGTGGCGCACGCGCTTGCACTTAGTCGCAATGGCATGTGGCGTGGTTGGTATGATGGGCAATGGATGGGATGGTGCGAGCCACCTCCCGTGACGTCAGTGCTGCTCGTGCTGTGGTGCGTCCCCCTACACTTCCATTTGACTTGTGCCATGCTAGACGTTGAGGTTCTATTGCCTGCGTGATATGACCAGGAGGAGCGCGAGGAGACCTCTCACACACCATGCTCCACTGCCATCCCGTGCCCTGTATCGCCTGTGCGGATTGACTATGTTGGGGTTACACCTGGTCGACTGGGGCTGTGTGCCTTGTCAAGGGGCATGGCGGGCGCACAACAGGATCCAGCTTGTCCACAGAGGGTGGGCTGAGGTGCGCCTGGTACCGCTTTGTACGTGTGCCCGGCTGCTGTGCACACACGTGTTCACTCCCCCCGACAGGTGTCCTCTCACAATGCCCAGGGAAGCGGTGGTGTACTGTTCATGACCCCTCCCAACACGGCGTGCTCCAACTTGGCATGTGCGCATCTACCCGTCACACCCACCCACCTGAGCACTGCGTCCATACGACTTCACACGACACATGTGTGTCTTCCACAGTAGTGCTACTCATTTGCGTTGACATCCAATACCAGTGGACTACATGGTCATGTCACGACTGCCGTGTACTTCACATACTCTCATCCTCTCTCATTCGTACTTGTGAAATGAGTCAGCGGAGACAGTTTTGGTTTCAAACATTATATTGAGTCTTCTGTCCTCTGTGATGCAGTATAGTGGACACTACTGGCAGCGGAATACATGTTGAGGATATACTGAGCATGATTGCAAATGGGATAGGGTGTGGGGTTACATGTGATTGGCTGTTGCATGTGGGATGTGGGCTTCAGAGTGACATCTGCTTGGCCAAGGCTGTGCTAATGTACATTTACGTATAGCTGCGGAGCTGCGGACTTTGACACAGACGGTATACATGTAGCCTACCAGACCGCTTGGCATCATGGGCACAGTCCATCTCAGTTCCATGTGACAGGTTTGCTGCGGTTGTTCCTCATGCACGCGTGCATGTGAGATGACATCAGGGCATGTGCTTGCGTGCATGCAGCGGCGTGCCACTTGTTGTTGCACTGTGGTGGTTACTGGACATGTCACAGTCACTGGGGTCGTGTTGTTGTTGTATGCACTTGTCGTCCATGCAAAGGTCCTGGTATGGGATTCCCGGGGCGGGGGTGGGAGGGGTGCAGCACCCACAGACTCCAGGCGACCTATTCATGTCCACTGAGCGGTGTGTGTGTCCATGGGCGCTGGATCCATGTTGTGTCCTGGTTGTTCGTGCAGTTCCGTCCATGTGGGTGCGATACACAGAGCCCATGCCACTGCCTCCCACGATGCATGCGGTGTTCCTGGATGTGATGGGGAACAGTGTGCATGTCCCGGTCATATCCGATGTCATGGCGATGTCGTTGATGGTGTGGTTACAGTTGCCGGTCGTTTGGTATGGCTGTTGTGGTGGTGACTGGCCAGTCCGTGCGGAAGCTAAGCATGGGTGCGGGGTTGGACATCATAGGTCACTCGGGGAACCTGCGTTGTGGTCCGACGAATTTACAGGTTGTCAGGTATGCGATGCCGTCCAGCAGGGCTTCCATGTCATTGGTGGTGTACATGTTTGCCAGCCAATGTAGCGGATGGTGGCTGTCAAGGTGTTGTTCGTAAGTTGTCCCTTGGAGGACCATGATGGGGCATGCTGGGTGACATTCGATGTAGCTGTTCTCGATGATCCGTCGTGTGGAGGCACAGTGGTCCCATTTCAGTGCGGGTGCGATGTTGGCCACATACGCCATGCCCCCATAGGCAGAGCAGGCCCTGTCGTGTGCGTCCAGAGGGAGGAGTAGTGGTAGCAGGTCCACCTTCAGACATGCCGGGTTGGAGAGGCATATCTCGACGGGATGCTGGTAGGGACACCTCCGACAGTAGAAGACGGGCATGACGCAGCTGAACAATGTGATGCGGTAAGTCAGTCGGTAACTTACGTTCAGCAGGGACAGGAGATCGCATCCCAATGTATGGAACAGGTTGGTTTTGTACAGCTTGAGCTGTTCGGCGTAGTTGGGTAGGTGTGTTGCGGTTGCCATTTCGCAGCGGTTCGTTGAGGTGGCGTGCTCCGGCTGTGTGTGCAGTCTGCAATGTGCACGCTCCGAGGTTGCTGTGAGCTCTGTGTAGTCGTAGGGAGACAGGACTTGTGTTCTGTTGGCTTGTTTGGAGGACACGGGCCCTCTTCCCACATGCTTCTCAGACAGTTCAAGGTCAGTGATGTGTAACTCCTTCCAATTAACTTGCATGTGGCCGACATGGGGAGTGTTTTCTTCTTTCTTCCCCGTCCGTTGTGTGCTTCTGTGATATGCGCTATCTGCCCTGTGGTCGGTCTCCTCGGCATGCCTGTGTTGGTCTATTCTTGGACAATGGCTGTATTCACCGGCTTCTGTCGTAGGGCTGTGGTTTCGGAGTTGGAATGGAAGGTCATTCAGTGCTGTCTGCTCTCCCTTGTGTGGGCGGCAGGCTGCCTTTCCGCTCTGCGTTGGGCCTTGTGTGTGAATGTTATTCTTGGGCCACCTGTTGTCGGTCCCCGGGCTCTTTGGTGTTCCGTTTTATATGTCTTGTTCATATGTGCAGGGTGGTATGGGTGTTTCTGTGTGGTACTGGCGTTCCTCTTCCCGAAGGGGCCCTGCTTCTCCTAGTTGGTGTTGCCGCCGCTGTGTGCTACGCCATGTTTGTTACACTGGGGTGTGTCCTGCTGTTGCGTGTCTTCACTGACATGTATGCGTCGGTTGTGTGGCGTTGGGTGTTGTCCGTGAATTGGGCGTTGGGGACATGTCTGTGGCAGGCCTGTCACGTGTCATGTGCGTTCGGGGTGGGGCTGATGTGTGTGCTGCTTGGTTGTGTCCCTGTGTCTGTGTGCGACGCATGCATGGCGCTGCGGTTGGCCTCTGCGTTGTGCGCATGTGTGGCGGCGTCATCGGTGCTTTGGGGCCGTGACGGGGTGGTTGGTTCCTAGTCCCAGGTGGTGTGTACACATGTGTTCCGCGATGTTACGATTTGGCCTGTGTGTCATATGTGGATGCAATGGTGGATGTGTAGTGTACACGCGCTGGTGGGGGGGTGTCCTCTTTTTCTGCCCTTGCACTGTGTGCGCTGTTTGCGTGCACTTGTTGTGTGTGTGCCTACCTGCGTCTCCGCTGTACGTTGCGTCCTTGGTGGTGCATCAGCAAAAGCATGGGGAGGGCCTGCAGTGCTGGATTCATGCTCGGGGAGCCGCTTCTTCGTTGTCCGTGCTCGGCATCCGTGTTACCGCTTCGGTTTGTCGTACGGTATCTCTTGGCCATGGGAGCCGTTTGTTTGCGGCATCGTAATTTATGCGCCCGGGCGGGACGTGTTTCGTCGGACGGTGTGTGTCAGTTGGGCTGCGCCGCTACGTGTACGGGCGCACTTTGATGGCGGACGGTGTTGCTGGCTTGCCGGTGGTGTTTGGCCTACTTTTCGCATCGTAATTGGACGGGCGTGTGGACTGCTGCGTGCCGGCGGTAACTGGTGCTTTTTGCATCCGCCAGCACGGCGGTGGTGCTTCCGCCCGCCATCGTAATGTGCCCCTTAGTTCGATGGACTGAAGGGAAGAACAACTCCCCCCCAAGCATACAGTCACTTAAGTCAATATCCAAGGACTGAAAACTGTGCCCTGTCCACTTGTAACTATCTGGGAACTCCCTGGCAGTGTTTCAAGGGCAACTGGCAAATTACTCGAGACCTTTACGCCCATTTTAAGAAGTGACCCACAGCATTTAGCGAGTCTAAAGTATTCTCGTAAAACAATTCTCAGTATGTGGATTAAGAAAGATCTAAATTTTTCCCACAACAGGTAAATATTTTATCCAGTCCATTTTTTTTATCTATGCCTTCTACTAGCAAATATTAGTTTGAAAGGGGAAAACTACAGTTACCAGAATGCACTGAAAAAACACAAGACAGGATAGCTACTTAGAACAATGGGAGTGCAAGAGTGATGTTGGAGCTCATGTAGTGCTGCGAAAAGAGCAAGAAGGGATACTTCTGTAGAGGTAACAAAGCTCATGTCCTAACACAGCTTGACCCACCCAGCTTACAAGCTATGGTTGAAGGTAACAGGTTGGACCACAGCACAGGATTACACTTCATGGGTTAAGACCCGTTTTTTTCAACAGGGCGTGTGAGGCTGCACAGGGTCACACAGTTCACATTGTACTTAGCCTCTTCTGTTGCCGCCCCCGCTGCTGCACGTAGTACACCTTCCGTGGCCCACTTTCTGCCACCCATGGGGGGGCATCACATGCCCATGGCTGCTTATCTTATACCTGCTGCTTGTGGTTATCTCGTATCTGGTGCCTCCGTTCAGCTCGTGACCCGAGTCGGCATGCGTCAGCCAGCCTAGGGTGTTGAGCCTCGTGGCCATTCATGCTCATCTCCCTGGCATGATGTATGGAGCTCCGGCAGGTACAGTCCGTGTGGTGGTGTGTGTGTAAGTGAGCAGGGGCCTGGTGGCTCCTTAGAGGGCCGGCGCAGGGGCTCACCGCACCCCAGCTCTCCTTGGAACTCCAATGCAGACAGGGCCAGACTAGGAACGCAAACTGGCCCTGGCAATTAAGTTGGACCGGCCGCTGGGTGGTGGTATTGGGGTGCGCGTGGGAAACACTGCAGCTGTAAAAGCGGCCCCCAGCAACAATACCGGCCCCCAGGGGTCCAAAACTGGCCCCCACCCTGGTGGCCCACCGGGGAAACGCCCACTCCCGCTACGGCCAGTCCGGCCCTGAATGCAGACACCTCAAGGGGTGTACAGGAGGAACTGTGGAGCTCACGGCAGCCTTACTGTCCCACCACATGCACGGGCATGAGGGGAGGTTAGGGAGCAGTGGAGCTAACAACACCCCATGTAGCGACACGAAGGGGAGGTATGGGGTAATGCCACTATATACACCCCATGCATGTGTGCGAGAGGAGGTACAGAGGCAGTGGCACTATCTACACCCCATGCATGTGCATGAGAGGAGATACAGAGGTAGTAGCGCTATCTACACCCCATGCATGGGCGCAAGGTGAGGTACGGAAGCAGTGGCAGTATCTACACCCCATGCACGGATGAGAGGGGAGGTACAGAGGCAGTGCACTATCTACACCCCATGCATGGGTGCGAGGGGTGGTACGGAGGCAGTGGCGCTATCTTTGTACGGGTTAGCAGACTACAGCCAACCATGAACTGGAGTTGCAAATCAAAAGGACTTTTTTTTAATTCCAATACAAATGTTTACTGGTTCAATGTTCCATACGCCTCCAATGAGCTCTTATCACCCCTAGAAACCCCCCTACTTCCATTAAACATGTTTCACAATTCGAGCCACGCCGATAACCTCTATCATGAGGGAAAATTACACTTTGAAAGAACGAGTCATCTGGAAATAGATTATAGTCGTCGTACCCTTATCAACCATAAGGGTGGAAATTACTTCTTTCTACCGACCGATCAACATTACAACAGTAAATCAACATATTTAACATCAACCTAGCCACGTCTACAGTTGAAGGCAGTCTCCTCATCCGCAAATAAAATAAAAAAAACAGAATAATCTGACACCTCACCAAACAGTTTCCACTCCATCACCTTGAACCCAAACCTCCTTTGCAGCAGCGAGTCTAAGTCTCACTTTTATTACTAATTGGTCCAACGTGGCCACCTTCGCTACTTCTAGGCATGGATCGCTAAAAGTTTGATAAACTGATGCAGAGAGCGAAGGCCAATGGATGGCCTCTGAAATTTGTTGAATAGACCAATATGAACGATGACCTCAGTACCTTCTCCCTCGTAGAGACATGAAGCTATTCTGTTGTCTGCAGACAGGATTTTTATCATCTGGTAAGTTAAGGGACTGCTTTATTTATGTACTATAACAATTGATTTGATCAAATCATATGTTTTTATGTACTTTTATGGCCCTGTGCCGAAAAAAGCAACTTATGGTTATGGTATGGTACTGCTTATATGCATGTCTTCCTACAACGTACGTACCTATCCACTACCCTTTCGGGAAGCGCTGCTTTACTGGGAACATCCATTGCAATGCATTGTAAAAGTATAAGGCATTAGACTTAAAGAGAGACTACGACACAGGACTTAAGTAAAGTGCCATCCTGGTTACCTACAAACGTACTAATAATGCTGCTGTTCTGACATGGATGTGCATACGGGAACCATGCGCCCAACACCCATAGGGCTAAAAGGGCTTCAGCCCCCCCGTCGTGTGTCTCAGCCCGGACTGCTGCAGCTCGAGCAGCTGTGGGCTCGGTTAGGCAGTGTCTGGAGTCTCATCTCCGGCACGCCCCAGTTTTTCACAGGTCTTTAAAGACCATTTGCATATTTACATACCTTAGTAAGCATTCATTTGTAATGTGACTTTTCTGTCTTTGTTCCCTTTAATTATCAGTCATGAATCATTCAGGCAGCCCTGGAACACAATTAAAAGTGCTTTCTATTTATATTTGCTGTTGGAAGTATGCACAGATAATTGCTGAAAATATGGCTTTAGGTGACTGCTTATGTTTGTACCGTCTGGGACATCAAAATATTGAGCTGGCAACCCTAATCATAAGACTGGAAGTTTGTTGCAGGCTCAGCACATTATTTATTTCCTCCACCCTCGATCCCTGATTAATGCCATAATAACAATAGTTTAACTAATATCTGAAACCCTACGCCGCCATCAATAACATGCTGAGTTACTTTGTGTCTAGGAATGCACCCTGCATTCAGACAACTCACTCCTCATTCTCGCCCTTCACTTTCACGCTCACCCTGCACTCACAGCGATCACAATGCACTCACACTGATCACCATGCACTCGCACCATTCACCCGCTCACCCTGCACTCACAGTGATCACTCTGCACTTGCACTATTCACCCTGTACCTCACCCTGCAGTCACATGAGCACACTACTCACCCTGCACTCATGTGGCACTTCACTCACCTGTCCCCCTCACTGCTCAATCTGCAATCTCGCTCAAACAAGCCCACCACTAACCATGCATTCATTCGTCCCACTCTGCACTTACATCTGCACTTACATCCGAACCCAAATTCATATGGTCACCTCACTCACCCTGCAGTCACTCCTATTACCCTACTCTCACACTGTTTCATCGCTCACCGTGCCCTCACATGGGCACTCCTGCCACCCACACAGCGCAGGGGGCTAATGTGCCTGCTGCAAAGAATGTGTACCATGCGGATCACAGAACTGAGTGTGAGTAAACTATGAGTAGCGCTATAAAAAAATGGCATTTTTGTCAGAAAGGTGCTATAGAGAGATGAGGTGCATTGTTGGTGAGTGGTAGTGAGGGGCTTCTTGGAGAAGGAGGAAATGGGGGAGGGGACGCCAAAAAAGACTATTGCACTGTGTGCGACCAGTGCTAGGGCCAGCCCTGGCAGGGAGTGTTAGCCCCCTCCGAAGTTTGGGTCTAGTAGTGCCCCTGCCCGGGAACCAAGCCTAAAGTTCCAGAACAAGGGCATTACATGCCGGGTGCATGTCAGATGTTCTCTCCGGTTTTAGCTGATACCTGATGCTCTGCCAGTATACTTGTACTTAACTGGTATATTTGAATTTTTTTTTCTTGCAGTTTTATATAGCGCCATCTTGAACCGAAGGTATTGGAGGGCTTTACATGAGCACAGGTTACGTTACATAAGGACACATTCATTTTTGGTAGGCACAGGGAAGGAAATTAAGTGATTTGCCCAGAATCACAGGATGTTGAGTCGGCGCCGCGACTCGAGCCTAGTTCCCCAGCTCCAAAGTCGGCAGTTACAACAAAACACTAGAAGGTGCTTCGAACTGCAAACTGAAAGGGACAAGGAGTCGGCTACATAACGGGTAGCAAGGAGTAGGAGGAAGTCTTCTAATTAGCGGGAGTCTAGTGTCAAGAGAGGCGCAATCTGAGCGGCTAGGGGCAGAGATGGAGACCGCAACTGAGTAGTCTCAGAGGGCAGTGGCGGCTGGTGACATTTGAAAATGGCGGGGCGTGAATACTGCACTGAGGCGAGCGAGCCCGAACTACCTACAGGGGCAAATGAAATGAAAAATGGTGCATTCTCAAGCAAATTTGAGGAAGAGGTGGCTTGGCGAACAAATCTCTGGGAGTAGCCAGACAAGTCTCTTTCCACTTGCACAGATACATCACTCTCCCTGCATTCACATAGGCACACTACTCACCCTGCACTCATAGACCCATTACTTACCCTTCCCTGACACATCACTAAGCCTGCATTCACCCATCCACATCACTCATACAGGCACACTGCTCACCCTGCACTCACACAGACACCACTCACCCTTCGCTGCACTGCCCTCAAAGATGCACACTGTTTCGCTCTCCCTACACTCACAAAAGTAGACTGCTGTGATGGTGTTTTCTACAGTGCTCCCACGGGATGGCTTCGCAGCACTTCGTCGTGTGAGCATCAACACTTCCTAATTGGAGAGTTCATGCGGCGCTGCTTTGGACATGAACACAGCTGGGACCATTTGATTCGCTCTCCTTGAACAGCATCCGTTGCCTGAACTCACATCCCCAATCTGATGTGGATTTATCGTCCTTTGCTTGTTTTTTAACAATCCAGTAACATGCAGATTTATAATTTTAAAAAAATGGAATGATGCCATACAGGACAGCCATGCCAGGAAAGGCGGCCTGCGACGCTGCCACCGGCTTTGCCCCAGAAGACCTGGAGCCGCTTAAACTGTGTGACCTTGGGCAAATCACTATTGCGAAAAGTATATGTTCTGATATTTAATTGCTACAAGTAGCAGATGTCGGAGCGGTTATGAAAACTACTTGGCACATTTCATTAGACTCGACATACAGAAATGCCTTCTGTCGGCCACACTACACACCAAAGAAATCCAAGTAATGTGTACCCACTACAAGTGCCAGAACACACACACCGCACAGGAGGAAGTGTTATTTTCTGAATGACCACTTCATGCCGTCCTCTCTGGCTTCTAGTATATATTTACACAATTGACTAAACAAATCACTGCTGCCTGCAGCTAATTAGGTGGCACCGCGTGAGATTTAGGATGATAAACCCTACACACGTTGATCTGTTTTAAATGCTGCTCTACTTGCTACTTTTTAGCCCGCATTTAATATTTTGGTCGCTGACATCTGACGAACTGAAGTGACCTTGACAGCATATCCCGAATAACTGCCCTAAACTCACTAAAATAATTCCCTGCAACCTTTTTAAATAGAAATCTTTCCGTGTACAGTTATACAAACACAAAAACTGGTCGAGTACACCTAATCATTTGGATATTCACCCTCTGCTCGGGGGGGGGGTTGCCCCCATTTGCACTGAGCTCAGGTGGTACGCAGGAGTAAACAATGGCCAGCAAGACACGCCATACATGTGTAGTTACACTACAGAGGTTTACGAGGCAGACTATTTTTCACATCTTTAAAATTCATTATGCTGCTAAGCCATTAGCAGATGCCCAGCGCTTTTCAAGTTCTGCTGACAACTTTCAAAAGGCGGCCTCAGGAAAGTCACATCAGCCAGCACTCTTCCTCCCACAGTGAGCTCACAGCCCCTGAACCGCTCACTGAGTCCTCGGGGCCTTAAGTGCAGAAGACATCAGTCGCTGCTCGCGCTCGCAATACTCGCGGGGGGGTCGCGCGGGGTGGGGGCCGGGTGGGGGTTTAAAAATAAAGTTTAAAAAAAACTTAAACTTACCTGACCGGGCGGGTCCGCGCCACCTCTGCTGTCTGCTCCTGGGCCGGGGTCCGGTGCGTTGGCTCCTTCAATGTCTTCTGCGTGAGTGGCTGGCAACCCCTCTCAGCCAATCCAGACGCTGCTCCAGCAGCGCCAGGATTGGTTGAGGGCAGGGATACTCCCTGCCCATTAGGAGACCGGGGGCTGCGCATGAAGCAACCCTCGCTCTCCTAAGGGGAAGGCTAGTGCGCATGTTCGGGCTGGTCGTAAAAAATGACCAGCCCAAAAACGAACATGCGCACTATTGCGCTGTCACTCAACCCTGAGAGTGCTGCCGCAGCCCCACCCCCTTCAGCGTCCCTGTTCTACTTCTGACGCTAATTCCAATCAGGAGTCCTGATTGCTGCAATTAGCGTCAGAAGTAGAACGATTTCTAAATGGGGCCGTGGCATTAGTGAGGCAACGCCCCAACGCCCCAATGGACGCACCGCCACTGTCAGAGGGGAGTAGCACTGGGCAGTTAATAGGAACCTTCAGCGACGTCAGGTGGCGGCAAAGACCAGCAAGATAGAGTACCTGAGGGGGTACGGCCCGAGTGGCGCCTGTGCTGCACCACAGAGGCTGCTGAGCGGCTAGGGGCAGAGATGAGAACCGAGTTCACAATGGTATCTGCAATGCCCTGGTGTGAAATGTACTGTGTCCAGTCCAGTATCTGTGATGCACCAGCATGCAAAGTAACAACGCCAGGCCAGTAACTGTAATACTCCAGCGTCTAAAACACCATCCGTTGGCAAGTATTTGCAGTTACTCAATATCTCCAAGAGCTATTCACTCAGCTTGCGCTATCCAAAATGTTCGATTATGTAAGAACATACAACTCACCTTCCGGGCCAGTAAGCAATATGCTCAGGCCCCTACTGAAAGACAAGCCCCTTAAGACCTTGGCCAGGCACCCATTGTGGCCCCCACCCATTGTGGCGCCACCTTTGGGTACTTTTGCACTGCATGGACGCATAGATCCTGACACACAGTGACAAGTTCCGTATAGGAATCAGCTGTTTGTGGAGGTCAGAATTTGATCTTCCCTTTGGTGCAACATTGGTGAACTTTAGGGGTAAATCGTTTTAATTTTTAGCCTTTTAACTTTCCTGTTTTTAATAATAAAACTATTCTATTACAGTGCTCACAATGTCGATGCAGAGCTGGGAGGCAAATTGTATTGGAACCTGTAGTATACAGATTGTGCATCGACTCTCTGATCATTCCTGCTGTGACTGGAATCTGTGAGCTATACATTTACTCACAAATTTCTGCAGTTTTTGCATTAATCCAGTGAGGTTTCTCCATGCGATTACAATTGTGACCTGCAGGATAAATGTAGAACTCTGCAGCAGGCGCATATGTGCACAGTTTTCTGACAAGAACCTGTGACATGAAGGCTACACAAATCTTTGCTGTTAGTATATTAACTACTGTACTATCTCACAAAGATGAACTCTGAAGTAGGTACATTTTTTCATGTGATATCTCTCTTATACTGAAGTCTGCACCAGAGCAGCATTTTTCTTTATATTTGTGCCCTTTCCTGTTAGCTCTCCTCTGTACCCTTTTTCAAGCTCAGGTTTATTTTTCTTTACAGTTTCCACTTTCAGCTTTTATTATTTTTTATTTTTGCTGATTTCTCTTTTACTTTTTTCATTATGAATTTGACTCCTTGTGACTTTGGGGCCTATTACGATGGCGGTCGGAAAACCTCCCCGACCGCCATGGTAGAGGGAAAAGACCGCCAAGCTGGACCGCAACATCACCGCCGGTCGAATTACGATGACCCGCGGTCGAAATCCGACCGCGGTGGTCGGATAGGGGCCTTCACATTGCGGCGGTTGCTGCTGCCCGCAGCACCGCCGCGATGTCCAAAGGAGCATGTCCTGCATTTCCCTGCACTGCGTGGCAGGCACTGCACAGTGCCTGCCACCTGGTACAGGGAAATGTAGGGGGGGACCATGGGTATCCCCCCAGTGCACCCACACCCCCCCCAAAACATTGGGGGCCCGCAACGGGACCCCGGAAGACAATCTCCGCATGCCTTTCCATGGCGGTCTGACCGCTGAGGAAAGGCTGGCTACCGCCGGCATCATAATCCTGCCGGCGGAGCCTGCTCTGCACCGCCACCATTATCCCAGTCCTGCTCCGTCCGCCAGGCAGGAGTGCGGATGGCAACCGGCGGATAAGCGGCGGTCGGAATTTCCCACCGTTGCGGTCACCACCGCCATCCTAATTTGACCGGCGGTTTTCTTGGTTGCTATCGCGGACGGATGTCCACCGACGGTCTGGCGGGTGCAACCGCCGGCCCGGCGGTGGACATCCGACCGCCATCATAATAGACCCCTTTGTGTGCAAACATATTTCCAAAGGGGAAAAAGTGATGAGAAATGGAAAGGAGTGAGGATGATGAAATTAAGGGCCCGATTTATATATTGGCGAGGAGGGAACTCTGTCGCAAAGATAACAGAGTTACCTCTCAGGACATCAAATGCAAAAACAACGAGGTGACGGATGGAATGCTTGAATTAATCTCAATTAATAGCAATCGCTTGGGGCCGTATCCGTATCCATTGTTTTTCGCTCACCATGCCACTTCAGATTGGACTCAGCCATATGCAAATCAATCTTGACCCTGCTCCTCACACGAACAGTTTAGCCCGAACTGCCAAGCCAGGTCCTCCCTGAACCAGAATACAAGCAACCTTGCCCAGTTTCGCCCTAGTTATGGCTCTTCAGCCAGGTATATCTTGGTTCCAGTGGCACAGTGAGCCCGGTACCCACGTCTGGGCATAGCTGGCACACCTAGGCTGTCAACTGCAAAAACAACGAAGACAGAATGCTTGAATTAATCTCAGCGACTGGCTATCGCTCAGGCAGCATCCCATGTCATTGTTTTTTGTCCACCATGCCAACTCAGTTTGGACCCAGCCATATGCAAATCAGTCTTGACCCTGCTCCAAACTGAGGTGGCATGGTGTGCAAAATAATGATGGATTGGGATGCGGCCCAAGTAATTATTAGTGGCTGAGATTAATTCAAGCATTTCATCCATCACTTTTTGTTTACTTTACCAGTTCCCTCTCTGCCAACATAATGGTACGAGTCACTGACATAATATCGAACACAAAAATATCTACCTACACAAATATCGATGCAAAACTATCGATAGTCAAAATATCGACATCCTATCCTTATAACGTAAATTACTAAAATATCGAAAAAATAATATAGATGTAAAAAATATCGATGTAAAAAATATCGTTTTTTTATATATAAAAAAATTATATTAAATAAATTAATTAATAAAATTAACTTTGAAAAAATTACTTAGATGTAATATACATTAAAAAAAATATAATAAACAAATTTAATTTAAAAAACTTTAAACATACATATATAAAATTTAATATATAAATGATTATTTACTTTAAAACAATTAATAAACTAATAACTTAGGGGCCCATTACGATGGCGGGCGGAAGCACAACCGCCGTGCTGGCGGATGCAAAAACCACCAGTTACCGCCGGCACGCAGCAGTCCACACGCCCGCCCAATTACGATGCGAAAAGCAGGCCAAACACCGCCGGCAAGCCAGCAACACCGTCCGCCATCAAAGTGCGCCCGCACACGTAGCGGCGCAGCACAACTGACACACACCGTCCGACGAAACACGTCCCGCCCGGCGCATAAATTACGATGCCGCAAACAAACGGCTCCCACGGCAAAGAGACACCGCACGTGAAAGAGAGGCGGAAACACGGACGCAGAGCACGGACAACGAAGAAGCGGCACCCGGGCATGAATCCAGCACTGCAGGCCCTTCCCATGCTTCTGCTGATGCACCACCAAGGACGCAACGTACCGCGGAGACGCAGGTAGGCACACACACAACAAGTGCACGCAAACAGCGCACACAGTGCAAGGGCGGAAAAAGCGGACAACCCCCCACCAGCGCGTGTACACTACACATCCACCATCGCATCCACATATGACACACAGGCCAAATCGTAACATCGCTGAACACATGTGTACACACCACCTGGGACTAGGAACCAACCACCCCGTCACGGCCCCAAAGCGCCGATGACGCCGCCACACATGCGCACAACGCAGAGGCCAACCGCAGCGCCATGCATGCGTCGCACACAGACACAGGGACACAACCAAGCAGCACACACATCAGCCCCACCCCGAACGCACATGACACGTGACAGGCCGGCCACAGACATGTCCCCAACGCCCAATTCACGGACAACACCCAACGCCACACAACCGACGCACACATGTCAGTGAAGACACGCAACAGCAGGACACACCCCAGTGTAACAAACATGGCGTAGCACACAGCGGCGGCAACACCAACTAGGAGAAGCAGGGCCCCTTCGGGAAGAGGAACGCCAGTACCACACTGAAAAACCCATACCACCCTGCACATATGAACAAGACACATGAAACGGAACACCAAAGAGCCCGGGGACCGACAACAGGTGGCCCAAGAATTACATCCACACACAAGGCCCAACGCAGAGCGGAAAGGCAGCCTGCCGCCCACACAAGGGAGAGCAGACAGCACTGAATGACCTTCCATTCCAACACCGAAACCACAGCCCTACGACAGAAGCCGGTGAATACAGCCATTGTCCAAGAATAGACCAACACAGGCATGCCGAGGAGACCGACCACAGGGCAGATAGCGCATATCACAGAAGCACACAACGGACGGGGAAGAAAGAAGAAAACACTCCCCCATGTCGGCCACATGCAAGTTAATTGGAAGGAGTCACACAGCACTGACCTTGAACTGTCTGAGAAGCATGTGGGAAGAGGGCCCGTGTCCTCCAAACAAGCCAACAGAACACAAGTCCTGTCTCCCCACGACTACACAGAGCTCACAGCAACCCCGGAGCGTGCACATTGCAGACTGCACACACAGCCGGAGCACGCCACCTCTACGAACCGCTGCGAAATGGCAACCGCAACACACCTACCCAACTACGCCGAACAGCTCAAGCTGTACCAAACCAACACGATACATACATTGGGATGCGATCTCCTGTCCCTGCTGAACGTAAGTTACCGACTGACTTACCGCATCACATTGTTCAGCTGCGTCATGCCCGTCTTCTACTGTCGGAGGTGTCCCTACCAGCATCCCGTCGAGATATGCCTCTCCAACCCGGCATGTCTGAAGGCGGACCTGCTACCACTACTCCTCCCTCTGGACGCACACGACAGGGCCTGCTCTGCCTATGGGGGCATGGCGTATGTGGCCAACATCGCACGCGCACTGAAATGGAACCACTGTGCCTCCACACGACGGATCATCGAGAACAGCTACATCGAATGTCACCCAGCATGCCCCATCATGGTCCTCCAAGGGACAACCTACGAACAACACCTTGACAGCCACCATCCGCTTCATTGGCTGGCAAACATGTACACCACCAATGACATGGAAGCCCTGCTGGACGGCATCGCATACCTGACAACCTGTAAATACGTCGGACCACAACGCAGGTTCCCCGAGTGACCTATGAAGTCCAACCCCGCACCCATGCTCAGCTTCCGCACGGACTGGCCAGTCACCACCACAACAGCCATATCAAACGACCGGCAACTGTAACCACACCATCAACGACATCGCCATGACATCGGATATGACCGGGACATGCACACTGTTCCCCATCACATCCAGGAACACCGCATGCATCGTGGGAGGCAGTGGCATGGGCTCTGTGCATCGCACCCACATGGACGGAACTGCACGAACAACCAGGACACAACATGGATCCAGCGCACATGGACACACACACCGCTCAGTGGACATGAATAGGTCGCCTGGAGTCTGTGGGTGCTGCACCCCTCCCACCCCCGCCCCGGGAATCCCATACCAGGACCTTTGCATGGACGACAAGTGCATACAACAACAACACGACCCCAGTGACTGTGACATGTCCAGTAACCACCACAGTGCAACAACAAGTGGCACGCCGCTGCATGCACGCAAGCACATGCCCTGATGTCATCTCACATGCACGCGTGCATGAGGAACAACCGCAGCAAACCTGTCACATGGAACTGAGATGGACTGTGCCCATGATGCCGAGCGGTCTGGTAGGCTACATGTATACCGTCTGTGTCAAAGTCCGCAGCTCCGCAGCTATACGTAAATGTACATTAGCACAGCCTTGGCCAAGCAGATGTAACCCCACACCCTATCCCATTTGTAATCATGCTCAGTATATCCTCAACATGTATTCCGCTGCCAGTAGTGTCCACTATACTGCATCACAGAGGACAGAAGACTCAATATAATGTTTGAAACCAAAACTGTCTCCGCTGACTCATTTCACAAGTACGAATGAGAGAGGATGAGAGTATGTGAAGTACACGGCAGTCGTGACATGACCATGTAGTCCACTGGTATTGGATGTCAACGCAAATGAGTAGCACTACTGTGGAAGACACACATGTGTCGTGTGAAGTCGTATGGACGCAGTGCCCAGGTGGGTGGGTGCGACGGGTAGATGCGCACATGCCAAGTTGGAGCACGCCGTGTTGGGAGGGGTCATGAACAGTACACCACTGCTTCCCTGGGCATTGTGAGAGGACACCTGTCGGGGGGGGAGTGAACACGTGTGTGCACAGCAGCCGGGCACACGTACAAAGCGGTACCAGGCGCACCTCAGCCCACCCTCTGTGGACAAGCTGGATCCTGTTGTGCGCCCGCCATGCCCCTTGACAAGGCACACACAGCCCCAGTGGACCAGGTGTAACCCCAACATAGTCAATCCGCACAGGCGACACAGGGCACGGGATGGCAGTGGAGCATGGTGTGTGAGAGGTCTCCTCGCGCTCCTCCTGGTCATATCACGCAGGCAATAGAACCTCAACGTCTAGCATGGCACAAGTCAAATGGAAGTGTAGGGGGACGCACCACAGCACGAGCAGCACTGACGTCACGGGAGGTGGCTCGCACCATCCCATCCATTGCCCATTATACCAACCACGCCACATGCCATTGCGACTAAGTGCAAGCGCGTGCGCCACCACCCCCGAGCCCTCCCCAGAGAGGCCAAAGAGTGAATGTGTGGGCCATCAGTCACAGACGGACGCGGCATGGCCGCAAGGGTAGCCACAGCCACTGGGTGTCGCAGGTGGCGGATCCGGAAGGCGAAGACTGTGATGCATAGTCCATGCAGGCCGGGTCTCCATTTGGGGCACCACGCAGGTGGACGGCGTCCCGCCACACATCATACCCTGGACCCACACATACACTCCTTGCCCTCCCTGGTGCGAGCTTGGGGCTGCCTGTGCAAGCGCTAGCCTCGCAGGTGAGCATGCATATTGGGGGGCGAGGGGAGGACATGAGGGCTGGGGCGAAGATGACTGTATCACTGTCAGTTAGTACAAGGGATGACCCAGATGTGGAAAGGATGAGACGTGTCCCGTGTGTACTGCAACTAGTCGCGAATCCAACTACCCCCATGTCCGGAATGTAAGCCCGCACCTAGGCCCGCCCATCCGCCACATCGAACATACCACCAGCACGACAACCTTCCCATTCGAAACACTGACTGGGGGTGGCGACCAGTGAACAATCATGTGTAGCCTACCCACGCGTACATGTGGGCCCTCCATGATCCATGTCACCTGCGGCAAAGACATGACATGCGCAATGAGGGAAGTGAGGAGAGCTGTCCGCCCCACGCGCAGAAGGTGCATCAGCTCCACAGACCCAGCAGCGAGTCCAGCAGGGGTCACATGTGCAGGGGCAGCTGTGCCTGGTGTGAAGGCACATGCATATAGACAGCACATCGACCAATGTGTAGTCTGCCCACATCCACAGTCCATCATCATGCGGACATAGGAATTGAACACAGGGCAACACATCTTAGTTGGTGCACCCACCGTGACCAACAATGCGCAATCATCGACGTACCCGCCCTGTGCATGGCCCCCCACCCAACGGAGGCACATCCAGTGCCACCATCCCACACACACAAGCCTTCCACGGAACATGCTGTGTCCAATGCTCAGTACAGAGTCAGCGCCCATCTGGTGGATCCTGAACAGGAGACACATGCACACACATGCCAGCTCCCACTATGTACGTCTGCCACCTGGCACGTGCAATGTAACCTCTCACCTGTGACGTGTGACTGCAAGCACACAGCCGTCTTGGCATGGGGCTGTCAATGTGGACACCAGTCAATGTTTTGGGAGCTGTGATCCGTACAGTGCTGTACATAGGGTGCAGTGCTGACACCTACTACTGTCTCATATCCCCTCGTGCCACAGGTCCCACTTGTTTTGGCCGCTCAGCCTGTGCCCACATCGTCGTCGTCGTGTGCCATACTCATCCAGCCTCGGAAGCAGTTCCATGCTCAGCAGACATTCATGTTGCCGTGGCGTTGCCGCTTGACGAATATGCAGTCAGTCCCCATCAGCACGCCCCGCAAGTCATTGGGGCCTAGATCCCCATGTGCATGCACATGGCAGTGGTATGTCTCACTTGCCATTGCCATTGTTGGGAGACCTGTGTAAGTGTATTGTGGCCGTGCCGTCCCAGCTTGACAGCTGGGCTGTGGCTCATGTGCTTGCTCAGTCATGTCAGTGATGTGTATGCGAAATTGCTATGTGCCGTGTTGCTTTGACATGTGTCCTCTGCCATTTAACCCAGGCGGAGACCGAACATTGACCGCCCATACCAATTGCTGGCGGACATGGACGATACAGAGGTAATCAGGAAGTTTCGGCTGGACAGGCCAACTCTGCATCGACTGTGTGCCATGTTAGAGCCCCATCTCCGTCCCCCGCAGGGTGTATCCGACTGCTGTCACCCCCACGGCTAAGGTGATGGCCGCCATGCATTTCTTCGCCACTGGGTCATTCCAGCACACAGTGGGCAGTGGAGGAGGGATGTCCCAGCCCATGTTCAGCAAGGTGCTGAGGGATGTACTGGCAGCCATGATACATCAGATTCCCCAGGGCTCGTGAATTGGCGGCAGTGAAGGGTGCATTCTATGCCCTTGGCAGAATCCCACACGTCGTGGGAGCCATTGACTGCACTCATGTTGGCCTTGTTCCACCACAGGCCACTGAGCACCTGTACCGCAACAGGAAGCACACGCACTCCCTGAATGTGCAAGTGGTGTGCCTTGCGGACATGGTGATCACCCACGTGTGTGCCAAGTTTCCAGGCTCGGCCCATGACGCACACATAATGCGCAACAGCATCTTGCCACGACTGATGGCCAATCTGCAACAGGATCGTGCCTGTATTGTCGGTGAGTATGTGGAGTGGTGTAGCGTGCTGGTTGTGCGATGCTGTCCCCTGTCCAGTTGGAATTGCAACGGTTCTCTGTGTCCCTCACACCCAGGTGACTCTGCGTATCCGAATGGGGCATGGCTGCTCAGTCCATTGAGGAATCCTCGCACCCCAGCAGACGATCGATACAATGAGGCACATGGGAGGACCAGACGTGTGGTCGAGCGTACCTTCGGCCTCCTCAAGTCCAGGTTCAGGTGCCTGGACCGCACCGAGGGTGCACTGGCGTACTCCCCACAGAAGGTGTGCCAGATAGTGGTGGCGTGCTGCATGCTGCACAATCTGGCCATTCGGAAGCAGATCCCCCTCATTGTGGATGACGGAGATCAACCAGGGCCCCAGCCCGCAGACCAGGACAGCTCGAGTGAGGAGGACAGCGGAGAGGAGGAAGCTGGTAATGTGCGCCAGCAGCTCATCGCCCGCTACTTCACTTGACGGTGAGTGTCCATGTACGACGGATGATGTGTCTGTATCTGTGCAGGTGTGTGTGTGCTGTGTCAGGGTGGCCGTATGTTCACTGCGTGCAGTGTGTCAACGCTCCATGGCCAGGGTAGTATGCCACTGTTGGTGACTGTGGCATTGTGCCCTATTGCTCTGTGCGATGTGTGTACATTGCTTGTAGTTGTTGACATGTACTGTGTGATGGGTGTGTGACACACTCATTGAATGTGCTCCTGTTCTGTCTCCCACCCCTAGGTCCCTACAGGCCCTCCGGATTCCATTGCCATGCCACGCATCAGGTGCCTTTCCGCCCAAGGTGGCCGTTGTATTCCGTACAAATAAAACACAGGGCACAAACAGCAGTTAGTGAAAAAGGTGCATTTATTACAAACTGTGACATGTGATTGTGTGTAAGGTGATGACAAAAGTGGTGCGTGCAGTGACAATGAGCTGTCGGTCATGGCTGCGTGATGATCAGGGTGTACCCACTGGTTCTATGTCCATAGTCCAACACACACATGCCATCCAGCTGGCTGTGTGGAGTGGGATCGTAGAGCAAGTCAATGCAGTGGCTGGTCAAGGAAGGCTGGCGGAAGGCTGGCTGGCTGCCTCACTTGCGACTGGAGCGTGCGAAGTCCTCCCGGGAGATCTGTTTCCTCTTCGGACGGCCCCTTCCACGTTTGGGAGGGGGTGTGTGGTGGCGACCTGCTGGTGGTGGGTGAGGTGTGCCCACTGGCTGTGGACGCAGGGGAAGTGGACACTGCTGGCCGACCCTGCGCCCTAGCAGGTGGTGGCGGAGGTGGTGTTGCTGGCCTTGCCTGTGACCCCACCGCCACCACCAGCTGGCCCATGAGGTCCACGAGTTGGTCCATACGGGACACGAATTGGCCCATATGGGCGTCCATGGACCTCAGCACCCCCAGCACCTCCCGCGTGTCAGTAGCAGACCTGGCCCATTGTCCTTGGGCCTCTTCATAGGCCCCAAGGACTCTGGCCATTTGAGGCAGGGCATGGCTCCCAGGGGAGGCTGGCGTTTCCCTGACCCTGCTCCTCCTACCAGTCCTGCTGCCACCGGCCTGCCCACTAGCCACATTGCACACCACGGTCCTCGCTGTGGCTCCCAGGGTGGATCCAGTCGGCCGGGCCACCACCTGCGCTGGGGCTGGTGCCAGCGAAGACGTGGTGGTGGTGGAGGCGGTGGTGGTCGGTGCGGCGATGGTGGCGGTTGCGGCAGTGGTAGTGGCCGCAATGACCGTGGGTGTGGCCGCAACGACAGTGGCAGCAGGGGACTGGGACTGTTCAGCATCCCTGGATGATGGGTTGGTGGGTAGGAGGGGTCCTGGGGAGCGGCTGGGCCCTGCCACGCCAGATGGGCCAGCTTGGTGGTCCGTGTCCGAAGAGGAGGACAGATCCTCCAGATCCGTGTGTCCTCGTTGGGGGCTTGTAGGCTGGCTGTGCTGGCTGCTGTCTCCATCCCCAGCATCCAGCAGTTCGTCACCTGTGGAGAGAATGAGATTTGTTATTGTGTTGCACCTGGCGAAGTATGTATTAGTCGTCTGACATTGGCAGTTCGTGCAATCTCGTACATGGGTTTCCCGGAGGCGAGTGTGTGGCTGTGGCATCTGTAGTTGTGTGTGCTAGGCAATGGGACTGTGTGCTGTGCACATGTGGCATGGGACGGATTGGCCATGCCGATGGGTGTGTTGCTGTGCCCCTACTCATTGTGACTCTGGTGTATGCGGGCTCCTGGCCCATCCTGTGTCTGGTTTGTACTTTGCTTTTGGAGTTCATATGGAACGCTTAGGAACGCATATGGCAACATGGGGGCCATTCCCCAGATTCGCATTTGGGAGGGGATATGCTTTTGGGGTTCAAATGGAACGCTTAGGAACGCATATGGCAACATGGGGGCCATGCCCCAGATTCGCATTTGGGAGGGATATGCTTTTGGGGTTCAAATGGAACGCTTAGGAACGCATATGGCAACATGGGGGCCATGCCCCAGATTCGCATTTGGGAGGGGATATGCTTTTGGGGTTCAAATGGAACGCTTAGGAACGCATATGGCAACATGGGGGCCATGCCCCAGATTCGCATTTGGGAGGGGATATGCTTTTGGGGTTCAAATGGAACGCTTAGGAACGCATATGGCAACATGGGGGCCATGCCCCAGATTCGCATTTGGGAGGGGATATGCTTTTGGGGTTCAAATGGAACGCTTAGGAACGCATATGGCAACATGGGGGCCATGCCCCAGATTCGCATTTGGGAGGGAAATGCTTTTGGGGTACATGCTGTGAGCCATGGGTGCCGAACGTGACATGTGTTGTGGCAGCATGACAGTGCATGGTCTGAGGTGTGTGCATGCCTGACATGCCCTGCATATTTGCTGTCTGTTGTGGTTACTGGACATGGCATTGGACGCATCGTTATGAGTGAGTGATAGTTGTGTGCCAGCCAACGTATTGCAGTTGTCCCATCTCCTTGGTGTGCGTGCTGCCCTGTGCCATGTGCATCACTGCAGTGCTCGGGGGGTGTGGCCCATGTTGTGTGTTGTTGCTCACAGTGTGTCGTGCGCTTAATTGACTTCTGGCACATGGTTGGTCATGGGCATGTTTCTTAGCGTGACTGCTGTATGTGTGGCAGCTGTGCGGATGACATGCCTTTCATGAGACTGGGGCTGACGGATGGGATGGATGGTATGTTGTATGTGCATGGTGTGTCTGTGTGTTTGATGGGTTCAGTGGTGTTCGTGTGCATTTATGTTGTTCCGCTCTGTTGCGTCTAGTGTTGTTTGTCTTACATAGGCGTAGTTGTGGGGTGTGGGGTTGACAGGCAGTGGGGGCTACATGGACAGGACTTCAATGGTGTTTCGGTTGTGTGTGATGAGTTGCACAGTGGCTGCCGTGTGGGACTATATTCAGTGTGGCTTGTGCATGCAGACGTGGCTCCTTGGGTGTTGCTATGTCTGTGATGGGTCATGTGGGGTGTGAGTCTGTTGTTCATGTCCGTGTGCACATTGTTCACTTGTTCGTGACGGTGGGCGGTGCTGCGTGTTCGTCTGCTACGTGACATGTCCCATGTGTTGGTGGTGTTATGGTCCTCATGCCTCCAGTAATCCGGCCCTGTCCAGTTTCCCACCTGCAAGTTGTTCGTGCGTGCACTGTACTGGATGCCACATGGCTCTAAGCGGGGGTGCTCCATGTTGCAGGTCTGTGGGGGTGGGGGGTGTAGTGGGTCGTGGGGGTGGCTGTACACCCACTGACACCGATTGCTGTGGACCGTGATGTCTGCCTTTCGGCTGTCGTTGTGCACTGCGGTGGCTGACACGTGGCTGTGGGGTGTGGGGGATGCTCCTCCTTGCTGTGCTGTGGGACTGGGGCCTGGTGTGTGTTGTACTTGGGCTGTCCACCGTCCCACCCACTGCACTTTGTGTTCCTGCCACTTACCTGTTACTTGTCGGTTAGTGCAGCTGTGGCGGACACATGGGTGTGGTGGGTGCTCGTTGTGGCGCTTCTGGCATATTTGGGGACCTGTTGGTGGTTACGTGGCTGGCTTAGTGTACACATGTCCCCACGCATCTTACAGTTGTTCGGTTTGGGCTGTGTGTGGTAGTGTCTGTTGCATGTGCGTGTGATGTGTTGTGTATTGTGTGCTGGACATGGGGGTGTTTGTCCCTGGGAGCTGTGGCATGGTAGTTGCACATGTGAGTACATAGCGGTGTGCTAGTATACATTAGTTTGTACTTACCAGCCTCCACTCCCCTGCTAATCCGGCGAGGATCTCCGGATGGATTACGACTCGCACCTTCTCCTCCCACGCTTTGAAGGTCTTAAAGAGCGCGGGATTCCCTCCGCCAGTGACGGCAGCCAGCTCTCTGTTTTTGCCCTCCTTCTTCTTGACCAGGCTCTTTACGTCATTCCAACGTTTGTTTATCTCGACTCTGTTCCTGGGCAGGGTCCCGACTGCATTGACCTGGTCTACGATCCGGTTCCACATTCTGTTTCTGGTGGCTAGTGGTGTGTGCTGGACCATGTTCCCATAGATTTGTGGGTACACCTTGATGATCTCGTCGACCATGACCGTCAGCTCCATGGGCGTGAACTTGGGCATCCTTTGTGGTGCCATGGTGTTTGTGGTGCTGGTGCGGTGTGTGTTGTGTAATGTGCAGGGGGTTTGTGGTGCCGGTGTTTGGTGGTGGTGGTGGTGGTTGTGATGTGTGCGTTTCTGTGGTGTGCTGCTGTCCTTGCTGTGTCACTGTGTCCTCTCCTCTCCTCTCTGGTTCGCAATGTAGCAAGGGGTTGTGGTCTGTGGGAGTGCTGCTTTTGTACTCACCTATGTGGGTGTGTCCTCATGGTCTGTTGTTTTCAGGTGTGTTGTGTCTGGGGTTCTGGCCTTTGTATTTTTTGTTTGTCCGGGGGGTGTTTTCGGGATGTGTACTGTGCTTGTGTATTTGTGTGTGCCTTGCTGTGTGGACTTATTGGCCATGTTGTGTGCTATTGGTTTTGTGTGCGGATGGTTTCTGTGCAGGTACGTTGGCGCCATGGCTTCTGCCGTGTCGATTCTCATCGGCGTTGTTTGCGCTGGCGGGCGGTATATTTGTTGTTTTTCCGCGCTCATGGCGGTGCGATCGTAATTTCACGTGCGGGTGTCGGCCGTGAGGGCGGGCGGTTTTGTGTTGTCGTGCGTGTTTCCGTCCGTGGCGGGCGGTTTGACTCCGACTCGGACGATGGCGGGCGGTATTTTGTGTGATTTTTCCGCCGATGGCGGTTTTCGGTTTGTGTACTCATAATGGCGTGGTCGGTGTTCAGGCGGTGTGTGCGGGCGGATTTTTGCCGCTTCCATGCCTGGCGGATTTATTTACGCCGGGTATCGTAATGGGCCCCTTAATTTTTTTTTATAAATATATAAAAATTAACTATTAAATATATACATATACATACACCTATAACACAAAATCTAAAAATAAAAACATTATATTATAAAATAAATTGTTAAAATATTTATTAATTTTTAAACTTACATTTTGCACTCCATTGAGTGCAACAGTAGGGAAAGTGTTGGATAGCGTTGGGGTAAAAATTACTATTCCCACTCAGTGAGTGCAACAGTAGGGAAAATGTTGGATAGCGAAGGGTAAAAATTACTATTCCCACTCCAGAGAGTGCAACAGTAGGGAAAGTGTTGGATAGCGTAAGTGAAAAAATTACTATTCCCACTCCAGTGAGTGCAACAGTTTGGAAAGTGTTCGATAGCGAAGGGTAACAATTACTATTCCCACTCCAGAGAGTGCAACACTAGGGAAAGTGTTGGATAGCGGAGGGGTAAAAATTATTATTCCCACTCCAGTGAGTGCAACAGTAAGGAAAGTGTTGGATAGCGGAGGGGAAAAAATTACTATTCCCACTCCAGTGAGTGCAACAGTAGGGAAAGTGTTGGATAGCCTAGGGGTAAAAACTACTATTCCCACTCCAGTGAGTGCAACAGTAAGGAAAGTGTTGGATAGCGGAGGGGAAAAAATTACTATTCCCACTCCAGTGAGTGCAACAGTAGGGAAAATGTTGGATAGTAGAAAAACAAAAATTACTATTCCCACTCCAGTGAGTGCAACAGTAGGGAAAGTGTTGGATAGCCTAGGGGTAAAAACTACTATTCCCACTCCAGTGAGTGCAACAGTAAGGAAAGTGTTGGATAGCGGAGGGGAAAAATTACTATTCCCACTCCAGTGAGTGCAACAGTAGGGAAAATGTTGGATAGTAGAAAAACAAAAATTACTATTCCCACTCCAGTGAGTGCAACAGTAGGGAAAGTGTTGGATAGCGGAGGGATAAAAATTACTATTCCCACTCCAAAGAGTGCAACAGTAGGGAAAGTGTTGGATAGCGTAGGGATAAAAATGACTATTCCCACTCCAGAGAGTGCAACAGTAGGGAAAGTGTTGGATAGCAGAGAGGTAAAAATTACTATTCCCACTCCAGTGAGTGCAACAGTAGGGAAAGTGTTGGATAGCGAATGGTAACAATTACTATTCCCACTCCAGTGAGTGCAACAGTAGGGAAAGTGCTGGATAGCTGAGGAGTAAAAATTAGTATTCCCACTCCAGTGAGTGCAACAGTAGGGAAAGTGTTGGATAGCATAGGGGTAAAAATTACTATTCCCACTCCAGTGAGTGCAACATTAGGGAAAGTGTTGGATAGCGAAGGGTAAAAATTACTATTTCCACTCCAGAGAGTGCAACAGTAGGGAAAGTGTTGGATAGCATAAGTGAAAAAATTACTATTCCCACTCCAGTGAGTGCAACAGTAGGGAAAGTGTTGGATAGCGAAGGGTAACAATTACTATTCCCACTCCAGAGATTGCAACAGTAGGGAAAGTGTTGGATAGCGGAGGGGTTCAAATTACTATTCCCACTCCAGAGAGTGCAAAAGTAGGGAAAGTGTTGGATAACGAAGAGTAAAAATTACTATTCCCACTCCATAGAGTGCAACAGTAGGGAAAATGTTGGATAGCAGAGAGTTAAAATAAAACAATAAATTCTACATAAAAAAGAAACAAAATATCAACTACAATACAAAAATTGTCAATAACACAAAAATAAAAAATATATAAAAGTATAAAAAATTACAAAAGATAGAAACATATTATAATGTTAAAAAATACTAAAAATTAAGTACAAACATTATTTTATAAAAAATGTAAAAACATTTTACAAACAAATAACTATATTTAATATAAATTAATTATAATCAAAAACATTAATTATTGCACAAAAACAATACTTTTTATTTCCTACCCTATAACCCTACACCTTTCATAACACGCATCTAAATTTCTATAAAAGTGCACCTCCATTATTAATATCATTAATTATCAAATAAACAATTATTATTAATTAAAAATCAATTTTAAACATATAAAAATTAATTTACTCACCAAACATTACCCCTATATATTCAAAATCCCCACACAAAATAAAAGTAAACATTTACCATAAAAATGTATCAATTAAAGAATCAATAATAATTAGCAAATATTTATTAATTAATAAAACTTTAAATAATTTCCATTTCCTACCCCAACAAACCCCACAACACACACATAAAAATAATTACACAATTTCCAAAACGAATTTAACATTATTAAATTATTATGAATTAACAACAACTTATTAATTAATTAAAATTAATTTAATTCCCACCCTTTACTACTATAAACCCCACAACTCACATCTCTAATTATTTACACAATTTCCATATTTAATTTTTAATTAATTAATTACCATTAATTATTAATTAATTTTAAATAAATTACTTCACACCCTATTCCCCTATAAACCCACAAACAACTCCTACATAATTGACACAATTAACATAATTACCAATTAATTAATAATAATTATCAAACAATTATTAATTCATTAAAAATAAATGAACTACCACAAACAACACTATAAAATAAAAATTAAATAAATACTAATAAATATTTTTTTAAATTACTTTATTAAAATGAAATTACTTCCCACCCTATTCCCCTATAAACCCACAACCCGCTCCTAAAAAATTAACACAATTAATTAATAAATAAAAATTAATAACCAATTAATAATTAATTAATAAAAAAATAATTATAAATACTAATAAATAAAAATTATGAATTACCATATTATAATTAAATTACTTCCCACCCTATTCCCCTATAAACTCACAACCCGCTCCTAAAAAAACTAACACAATTAACTTAATTATCAATTAATTAATTAAGAAAAAGTAATAACCAATTAATAATTAATTAAAATAAAAATAATTATAAATACTGATAAATAAAAATGATTAAATACTTTATTATAATTAAATTACTTCCCACCCTATTTCCCTATAAACCCACAACCCGCTCCTAAAAAAATAACACAATTAAAATAAATATCAATTAATTAATAATATAAATTAATAACCAATTGATAATTAATTATGAAAAAATTATTTATAAATACTAATAAATAAAAATTATTAATTACATTATTATAATTCAATTACTTCCCACCCTATTCCCCTATAAACCCACAACCAGCTACAGAACTAAAAAACGCAAAATTTGATTAACATAAAATTATTCACTTCTAAAAATTTTACACATACATAAAAAAAAAGCAATACTTATACAAAAAAATTAGATCACATACTTTTAAAATACATACTAAAATACATCACACTAATATAAAAATCGATATTATAAACAACGATATTTTTACAAACGATATTACTGACTTCGATATTTAAAAAACGATATTTCTTACCTTACTGTCGATATTCTGGACCACGATATACTTGCAGTCGATATTCTTGTATCAGGATATTTGCAACTCGATATTATGGTACTTTGATAATCACAACTCGATATTCTGTCTGTGCACCATAATGGTACACCCACCTGATTTAAATTCTGACAGACCACAGTTTGACGATGGCGGAGACTACTCCATCACCTCCGTAGTCAAACTCCTCTGATGACCAGATGGAGTAAGAGCCGTCTGAAGTTTGACTGTCCACCTGCTTAATTTAGATGGGTAGACATACAGCGGTTTTTCAATGCCTGTCACTGCTAGGTGGTAAGGGGCATTAAAAAGTGCTCAAATCTCCCCCCGCCCCTCGCTATTGGAATAAACTCCCACGGCGAGAGAGGACATTGTTTTTAAAAAAAAAATTCTAATGAGAATCCAGCTTTGGGAATTTTTTCCGAAAATTAAAAAGAAGTGTAAATTTGACATACGGCTCCATCATGTTGACAGAGCCATCCGTCAAACTTATAATGCATTGACAGTAGTTCCTGTCAATGTTTGAAATGCCCACTGGGCCAGCAAACATTTCGAAATATGGTGGGTGGCACCTCCATCAGGATTAAGTAGTAATTTACTCTGTCGCCTTGGGGGATGACTTGTCATCTGCCAAATATTAAATCAGGCCCTAAGTCTCTCACGACTGTTGGATGAAACCTCACCTCCTTGGCTGCCAAGCTTACCACTGTTCTCCTTCATTTGCTGCCATCTGGTTGCCCTGCCTATTCAACCACCGACCACTGAAAATGGGAAGTGCAAACTGACTATGGTACAAGACTGTAATTGTGATTACAAACCACTGAAGAGTTGCTGATACCCAAGTTGGGGTGTTATTGACAAGAGACATTTTTCCAGGTAGTGCATGCCTAATAAATGTACAAACTAAGGGGCCTATTACGATGGCGGTCGGAGAACCTCTCCGACCGCAATGGTAGTGGGAAAAGACCGCCCGCATGGCCCGCGACTCAACCGTGGGTCGCATTATGATGGTCCGCTGTCGAAATCCGACCGCGGCGGTCGGATCACTGGCTTTAACATTGCGGCGGTCACTGCTGCACGCAGCACCGCAGCGATGTCCAAATGAGCATGTCCTGCATTTCCCTGCACTGCGTGGCAGGCACTGCACAGTGCCTGCCACCTGGTACAGGGAAATGTAGGGGGGGACCATGGGTACCCCCCAGTGCACCCACACCCCCCACAAAACATTGGGGGCCCGCAACGGGCCCCCGGAAGACAATCACTGCATGCCTTTCCATGGCGATCTGACTGTTGTGGAAAGGCTGGCTACCGCCGGCATCATAATCCGGCTGGCAGAGCCTGCTCTGCACCGGCACCATTATCCCGGTCCTGCTCCGTCCGCCATGCAGGAGTGCGGATGGCAACCGGCGGCAAAGCGGCGGTCGGAATTTCCCACCGCCGCGGTCACCACCGCCATCCTAATTTGACCGGCGGATTTCTGGCTTGCGATTGCGGTCGGATGTCCACCGCCGGTCCGGCGGGCCCCACCGCAGGCCCGGCGGTGGACATCCGACCGCCATCGTAATAGGCCCCTAAATGCCATTAAGAATTTATTCATGCATTCACCCAACAGAAAAGCCCAGGACTGGAAATATGGGCCTGATGAACAAAGATGTTTTGCAATCTCAAAGAGTGTAATTTGCAAAAACACAGGGTTTTTCCAAATTGTGATAGGAGGAGCGTGAAAGGAATGCTCATTCCTCCTAGTGATTCACAAAGGTATGTATCAATGGTTTGTGACTGTAATTGCGATTACAAATCACTGATGATCTGCTGATACCCAATTTGGAGTGTTAGCTGATTTGCAATGGAGAAGCTGTCCATGTGGGACATCTTTCCCTTTGAGAATCATTGAGCGTAGCCATGAGGGAGCAGACAGTGGTCCATGCACCCTCTGACATCTTCCCTGGATGTCAGTATTTTTTCTAAAGCATCACCTCTCACTTTAAGGGACACAGGCTGCTTTGTTAAAAAATTGTTTAGATCTAGGAAATGCAAAATGAGGGATGGACCCCTGTTGTTCCTCTCAGGCCTCAATCCCTTCTTTCACAGCCATTCGTAGAACGTTGCAAAGGGAGGAGGGTTTGAGACCTGCTGTGAATATCTACTTTTTAATGCAACACGTTGGTTCATCAGTTGTATCACAAAATGCTGATCAACAGCAGAGAGTCGGTGTGCATTTTGCACCCACTGTTCGCAACTTGCCCATCAGTAGGAGCTCCATGGTTTCCTGGCGACATGAAGTGAAGTGGTAACAACACAAGCTTCAAGCCGACAAAAAAAGCCGGCTGAAAAAAGAATAGCCTGTAAATTCAAGTCTTCTATCATAGAAAACTTTTTTTTTAAAATGAATTGCTGCTTATATGCGTCTAGATCACTCTGAGCAACACCTATTTCCAACTCAAAGTTTGTGACTGTCTGTAATTTTGTGCTGAACATGGTGGAAGCACGGTTATCAACAAAGAGGTCAAGGCCTCAGACTTTGGAACATTGAACGCTTTCTGGACAAAAATGTAAAAAATCAAATGTTTGTGTAATGTGTGCTTTGGAGGCAAAATGATTCTAGTATCACTAAATAAGCATTACTCTCTTCTTTAACCAAATGTTTTAGAACAAAAAGTGGTAGTTACAATAGGCTTGTCTAGTAAACGTACAGGTTTATACAGCTGTCATGAAAGGCCTAAAACCTTGGAGCAGCTTTGGCAAGGAGAATATTGACACCACACTCTTATTAACAATGGGTTCTGTTGTGACCACATGAAGGTCAAAAACATAATGACTGAACTGTGCCCTGACAGAGAACCCCAATTACACAACATGGCCATTCCTTAGTGAATCTTACAGAGAGTTTATGCATAAAAAGTAACCTGTCGCAAGGTTGGATTATCAATCATTATGCATACTGTTTGAGACACATCTACTCAATCATTATGCATACTGTTTGAAGCACATCTACTCAAGCACACTTCTTCAAGGGCAGAGACGTTGTAAGCAAGCCAAATAGACCTGCTTAATGTCACTGCTTCCAATGTGCACACCATTTACCAATTTACACATGGGGCCATGTTACACAAAGTGCCCCACGTGTCAAACAGACATGTGTGTTCACTTTCTGCGCCTCCCCCGCCCCCTGGAAGCTTACAGTAGAGGCCGCACACGCTTGTGAGTCTAGGTTTCTTCAATTGGCTCATGAATTCTCTAGCCATATGAATTAAAGGATATATTCGAGGAGGAAATGGTAAACATCTACATGAAAAAGAATGACAATGTGCATACATATCATTGTTATGGAAAAACTGCCATTGGAAGATACGAAAACCGAACATCTGTCTAGCACGTCATGATATAGGACAACAAGCGCTTACCTCTCTTTACCAGTCGATTGACACACACTACTTCGAACATCCTGAACATGTGCATACTTAAGAGTAGAAGAGGATAGAGAATTTCTGCAGAGTTTGGGTGCCACTTGGAAAAAAACTCACATCCCAAAGGGATGCGCTATATTAAAAACCTGAGTGAAGGCGCCTAGAATTACATGTCCAATGTCCAGTGGAGCCACAGAACTCTCACAACACTTCCTATGGTGGCAGCCATCTTAAATCTCTCGAGAATAAGTTCCGCGTCGTGCAGAGCATAGTTTATAGGCAATCATGATACACTGTTGCCGCAACCGGAAAGGGCTGTTTGGAAGTTGGAATCCTTCTAACCTGTTCTTCTGAGATGTCAATGAAAGACATCTTAGGAATATGAGCAGCATCTGATACCTTAATCATATAAAGGTCTTGTATTTGTATATTTCTACAATAGCCATTCATAATGGTCATCAACTCATATTTTACACTTTGTTAGTTTTCATAAGGTATCTTCTATTCGGATTACAAACTCCATGTACATTTTAGTATTTCCACAAGTAGTCATCCATTTGGATAAGAACTCAGGAGTAATTGCATTGGTTCTACAGGAGGAGTTAGTAAAATCATGTTTGCACAAATGATTTATCATTTGCAGAACAAGTGTGGTGTTAAGGTACTCTTTAAAACTAGCATGTGATTGCTGAGTGTATAGGAGAACTACATCATTTTAATGAATACTTCTCATATACTAGTTATCAATCAATCAGTAGATTTGTAGAGTACCACTTGCCACCCGTGAGGGCATGCAGATCAACCTGTTTCATGGAAAGTAATCAAAAGCCATTGAGTATTATCGCCTGATATCAAAATTAGTTCTTTTGAATAAACAATGTGTAGTTATTCAAAGTGTTGTTCATAGTTCATGTCAACTGTCATTGTGTTTCAGCTCAGGAAAGTATCAAGTTTCATTCCAAATATAGAGTGGGAAATGTCAGAGGGAATATCTATACCATATTAAAACTTAGGTATCTAAGGGGCCCATTACGATACCCGGCGTAAAAAAATCCGCCAGGCATGGAAGAGGCAAAAATCCGCCCGCACACACCGCCTGAACACCGACCACGCCATTATGAGTACACAAACCGAAAACCGCCATCGGCGGAAAAATCACACAAAATACCGCCCGCCATCGTCCGAGTCGGAGTCAAACCGCCCGCCACGGACGGAAACACGCACGACAACACAAAACCGCCCGCCCACACGGCCGACACACCGCACGTGAAATTATGATCGCACCGCCATGAGCGCGGAAAAACAACAAATATACCGCCCGCCAGCGCAAACAACGCCGATGAGAATCGACACGGCAGAAGCCATGGCGCCAACGTACCTGCACAGAAACCATCCGCACACAAAACCAATAGCACACAACATGGCCAACAAGTCCACACAGCAAGGCACACACAAATACACAAGCACAGTACACATCCCGAAAACACCCCCCGGACAAACAAAAAATACAAAGGCCAGAACCCCAGACACAACACACCTGAAAACAACAGACCATGAGGACACACCCACATAGGTGAGTACAAAAGCAGCACTCCCACAGACCACAACCCCTTGCTACATTGCAAACCAGAGAGGAGAGGAGAGGACACAGTGACACAGCAAGGACAGCAGCACACCACAGAAACGCACACATCACAACCACCACCACCACCACCAAACACCGGCACCACAAACCCCTGCACATTACACAACACACACCGCACCAGCACCACAAACACCATGGCACCACAAAGAATGCCCAAGTTCACGTCCATGGAGCTGACGGTCATGGTCGACGAGATCATCAAGGTGTACCCACAAATCTATGGGAACATGGTCCAGCACACACCACTAGCCACCAGAAACAGAATGTGGAACCGGATCGTAGACCAGGTCAATGCAGTCGGGACCCTGCCCAGGAACAGAGTCGAAATTAACAAACGTTGGAATGACGTAAAGAGCCTGGTCAAGAAGAAGGAGGGCAAAAACAGAGAGCTGGCTGCCGTCACTGGCGGAGGGAATCCCGCGCTCTTTAAGACCTTCAAAGCGTGGGAGGAGAAGGTGCGAGTCGTAATCCATCCGGAGATCCTCGCCGGATTAGCAGGAGGAGTGGAGGCTGGTAAGTACAAACTAATGTATACCAGCACACCGCTATGTACTCACATGCACTACCACCATGCCACAGCTCCCAGGGACAAACACCCCCATGTCCAGCACACAATACACAACACATCACACACACATGCAACAGACACTACCACACACAGCCCAAACCGACAACTGTAAGATGCGTGGGGACATGTGTACACTAAGCCAGCCACGTAACCACCAACAGGTCCCCAAATATGCCAGAAGCGCCACAACGAGCACCCACCACACCCATGTGTCCGCCACAGCTGCACTAACCGACAAGTAACAGGTAAGTGGCAGGAACACAAAGTGCAGTGGGTGGGACGGTGGACAGCCCAAGTACAACACACACCAGGCCCCAGTCCCACAGCACAGCAAGGATGCTCCATCCCCCACACCCCACAGCCACGTGTCAGCCACCGCAGTGCACAACGACAGCCGAAAGGCAGACATCACGGTCCACAGCAATCGGTGTCAGTGGGTGTACAGCCACCCCCACGACCCACTACACCCCCCACCCCCACAGACCTGCAACATGGAGCACCCCCGCTTAGAGCCATGTGGCATCCAGTACAGTGCACGCACGAACAACTTGCAGGTGGGAAACTGGACAGGGCTGGATTACTGGAGGCATGAGGACCATAACACCACCAACACATGGGACATGTCACGTAGCACACGAACACGCAGCACCGCCCACCGTCACAAACAAGTGAACAATGTGCACACGGACATGAACAACAGACTCACACCCCACATGACCCATCACAGACATAGCAACACCCAAGGAGCCACGTAGGCATGCACAAGCCACACTGAATATAGTCCCACACGGCAGCCACTGTGCAACTCATCACACACAACCGAAACACCATTGAAGTCCTGTCCATGTAGCCCCCACTGCCTGTCAACCCCACACCCCACAACTACGCCTATGTAAGACAAACAACACTAGACGCAACAGAGCGGAACAACAGAAATGCACACGAACACCACTGAACCCATCAAACTCACAGACACACCATGCACATACAACATACCATCCATCCCATCCGTCAGCCCCAGTCACATGAAAGGCATGTCATCCGCACAGCTGCCACACATACAGCAGTCACGCTAAGACACATGCCCATGACCAACCATGTGCCAGAAGACAATTAAGCGCACGACACACTGTGAGCAACAACACACAACATGGGCCACACCCCCCGAGCACTGCAGTGATGCACATGGCACAGGGCAGCACGCACACCAAGGAGATGGGACAACTGCAATACGTTGGCTGGCACACAACTATCACTCACTCATAACGATGCGTCCAATGCCATGTCCAGTAACCACAACAGACAGCAAATATGCAGGGCATGTCAGGCATGCACACACCTCAGACCATGCACTGTCATGCTGCCACAACACATGTCACGTTCGGCACCCATGGCTCACAGCATGTACCCCAAAAGCATATCCCCTCCCAAATGCGAATCTGGGGCATGGCCCCCATGTTGCCATATGCGTACCTAAGCGTTCCATTTGAACCCCAAAAGCATATCCCCTCCCAAATGCGAATCTGGGGCATGGCCCCCATGTTGCCATATGCGTTCCTAAGCGTTCCATTTGAACCCCAAAAGCATATCCCCTCCCAAATGCGAATCTGGGGCATGGCCCCCATGTTGCCATATGCGTTCCTAAGCGTTCCATTTGAACCCCAAAAGCATATTCCCTCCCAAATGCGAATCTGGGGCATGGCCCCCATGTTGCCATATGCGTTCCTAAGCGTTCCATATGAACTCCAAAAGCAAAGTACAAACCAGACCCAGGATGGGCCAGGAGCCCGCATACACCAGAGTCACAATGAGTAGGGGCACAGCAACACACCCATCGGCATGGCCAATCCGTCCCATGCCACATGTGCACAGCACACAGTCCCATTGCCTAGCACACACAACTACAGATGCCACAGCCACACACTCGCCTCCGGGAAACCCATGTACGAGATTGCACGAACTGCCAATGTCAGACGACTAATACATACTTCGCCAGGTGCAACACAATAACAAATCTCATTCTCTCCACAGGTGACGAACTGCTGGACGCTGGGGATGGAGACAGCAGCCAGCACAGCCAGCCTACAAGCCCCCAACGAGGACACACGGATCTGGAGGATCTGTCCACCTCTTCGGACACGGACCACCAAGCTGGCCCATCTGGCGTGGCAGGGCCCAGCCGCTCCCCAGGACCCCTCCTACCCACCAACCCATCATCCAGGGATGCTGAACAGTCCCAGTCCCCTGCTGCCACTGTCGTTGCGGCCACACCCACGGTCATTGCGGCCACTACCACTGCCGCAACCGCCACCATCGCCGCACCGACCACCACCGCCTCCACCACCACCACGTCTTCGCTGGCACCAGCCCCAGCGCAGGTGGTGGCCCGGCCGACTGGATCCACCCTGGGAGCCACAGCGAGGACCGTGGTGTGCAATGTGGCTAGTGGGCAGGCCGGTGGCAGCAGGACTGGTAGGAGGAGCAGGGTCAGGGAAACGCCAGCCTCCCCTGGGAGCCATGCCCTGCCTCAAATGGCCAGAGTCCTTGGGGCCTATGAAGAGGCCCAAGGACAATGGGCCAGGTCTGCTACTGACACGCGGGAGGTGCTGGGGGTGCTGAGGTCCATGGACGCCCATATGGGCCAATTCGTGTCCCGTATGGACCAACTCGTGGACCTCATGGGCCAGCTGGTGGTGGCGGTGGGGTCACAGGCAAGGCCAGCAACACCCCTCCGCCACCACCTGCTAGGGCGCAGGGTCGGCCAGCAGTGTCCACTTCCCCTGCGTCCACAGCCAGTGAGCACACCTCACCCACCACCAGCAGGTCGCCACCACACACCCCCTCCCAAACGTGGAAGGGGCCGTCCGAAGAGGAAACAGATCTCCCGGGAGGACTTCGCACGCTCCAGTCGCAAGTGAGGCAGCCAGCCAGCCTTCCGCCAGCCTTCCTTGACCAGCCACTGCATTGACTTGCTCTACGATCCCACTCCACACAGCCAGCTGGATGGCATGTGTGTGTTGGACTATGGACATAGAACCAGTGGGTACACCCTGATCATCACGCAGCCATGACCGACAGCTCATTGTCACTGCACGCACCACTTTTGTCATCACCTTACACACAATCACATGTCACAGTTTGTAATAAATGCACCTTTTTCACTAACTGCTGTTTGTGCCCTGTGTTTTATTTGTACGGAATACAACGGCCACCTTGGGCGGAAGGGCACCTGATGCGTGGCATGGCAATGGAATCCGGAGGGCCTGTAGGGACCTAGGGGTGGGAGACAGAACAGGAGCACATTCAATGAGTGTGTCACACACCCATCACACAGTACATGTCAACAACTACAAGCAATGTACACACATCGCACGGAGCAATAGGGCACAATGCCACAGTCACCAACAGTGGCATACTACCCTGGCCATGGAGCGTTGACACACTGCACGCAGTGAACATACGGCCACCCTGACACAGCACACACACACCTGCACAGATACAGACACATCATCCGTCGTACATGGACACTCACCGTCAAGTGAAGTAGCGGGCGATGAGCTGCTGGCGCACATTCCCAGCTTCCTCCTCTCCGCTGTCCACCTCACTCGAGCTGTCCTGGTCTGCGGGCTGGGGCCCTGGTTGATCTCCGTCATCCACAATGAGGGGGATCTGCTTCCGAATGGCCAGATTGTGCAGCATGCAGCACGCCACCACTATCTGGCACACCTTCTGTGGGGAGTACGCCAGTGCACCCCGGTGCGGTCCAGGCACCTGAACCTGGACTTGAGGAGGCCAAAGGTACGCTCGACCACACGTCTGGTCCTCCCATGTGCCTCATTGTATCGATCGTCTGCTGGGGTGCGAGGATTCCTCAATGGACTGAGCAGCCATGCCCCATTCGGATACGCAGAGTCACCTGGGTGTGAGGGACACAGAGAACCGTTGCTATTCCAACTGGACAGGGGACAGCATCGCACAACCAGCACGCTACACCACTCCACATACTCACCGACAATACAGGCACGATCCTGTTGCAGATTGGCCATCAGTCGTGGCAAGATGCTGTTGCGCATTATGTGTGCGTCATGGGCCGAGCCTGGAAACTTGGCACACACGTGGGTGATCACCATGTCCGCAAGGCACACCACTTGCACATTCAGGAGTGCGTGTGCTTCCTGTTGCGGTACAGGTGCTCAGTGGCCTGTGGTGGAACAAGGCCAACATGAGTGCAGTCAATGGCTCCCACTACGTGTGGGATTCTGCCAAGGGCATAGAATGCACCCTTCACTGCCGCCAATTCACGAGCCCTGGGGAATCTGATGTACCTGTTCCGGTACAGCATCATGGCTGCCAGTACATCCCTCAGCACCTTGCTGAACATGGGCTGGGACATCCCTCCTCCACTGCCCACTGTGTGCTGGAATGACCCAGTGGCGAAGAAATGCATGGCGGCCATCACCTTAGCCGTGGGGGTGACAGCAGTCGGATACACCCTGCGTGGACGGAGATGGGGCTCTAACATGGCACACAGTCGATGCAGAGTTGGCCTGTCCAGCCGAAACTTCCTGATTACCTCTGTATCGTCCATGTCCGCCAGCAATTGGTATGGGCGGTCAATGTTCGGTCTCCGCCTGGGTTAAATGGCAGAGGACACATGTCAAAGCAACACGGCACATAGCAATTTCGCATACACATCACTGACATGACTGAGCAAGCACATGAGCCACAGCCCAGCTGTCAAGCTGGGACGGCACGGCCACAATACACTTACACAGGTCTCCCAACAATGGCAATGGCAAGTGAGACATACCACTGCCATGTGCATGCACATGGGGATCTAGGCCCCAATGACTTTCGGGGCGTGCTGATGGGGACTGACTGCATATTCGTCAAGCGGCAACGCCACGGCAACATGAGTGTCTGCTGAGCATGGAACTGCTTCCGAGGCTGGATGAGTATGGCACACGACGACGACGATGTGGGCACGGGCTGAGCGGCCAATACAAGTGGGACCTGTGGCACGAGGGGATATGAGACAGTAGTAGGTGTCAGCACTGCACCCTATGTACAGCACTGTACGGATCACAGCTCCCGAAACATTGACTGGTGTCCACATTGACAGCCCCATGCCAAGACGGCTGTGTGCTTGCAGTCACACGTCACAGGTGAGAGGTTACATTGCACGTGCCAGGTGGCAGACGTACATAGTGGGAGCTGGCATGTGTGTGCATGTGTCTCCTGTTCAGGATCCACCAGATGGGCGCTGACTCTGTACTGACCATTGGACACAGCATGTTCCGTGGAAGGCTTGTGTGTGTGGGATGGTGGCACTGGATGTGCCTCCGTTGGGTGGGGGGCCATGCACAGGGCGGGTACGTCGATGATTGCGCATTGTTGGTCACGGTGGGTGCACCAACTAAGATGTGTTGCCCTGTGTTCGATTCCTATGTCCGCATGATGATGGACTGTGGATGTGGGCAGACTACACATTGGTCGATGTGCTGTCTATATGCATGTGCCTTCACACCAGGCACAGCTGCCCCTGCACATGTGACCCCTGCTGGACTCGCTGCTGGGTCTGTGGAGCTGATGCACCTTCTGCGCGTGGGGCGGACAGCTCTCCTCACTTCCCTCATTGCGCATGTCATGTCTTTGCCGCAGGTGACATGGATCATGGAGGGCCCACATGTACGCGTGGGTAGGCTACACATGATTGTTCACTGGTCGCCACCCCCAGTCAGTGTTTCGAATGGGAAGGTTGTCGTGCTGGTGGTATGTTCGATGTGGCGGATGGGTGGGCCTAGGTGCGGGCTTACATTCCGGACATGGGGGGTAGTTGGATTGGCGACTAGTTGCAGTACACACGGGACACGTCTCTTCCTTTCCACATCTGGGTCATCCCTTGTACTAACTGACAGTGATACAGTCATCTTCGCCCCAGCCCTCATGTCCTCCCCTCGCCCCCCAATATGCATGCTCACCTGCGAGGCTAGCGCTTGCACAGGCAGCCCCAAGCTCGCACCAGAGAGGGCAAGGAGTGTATGTGTGGGTCCAGGGTATGATGTGTGGCGGGACGCCATCCACCTGCGTGGTGCCCCAAATGGAGACCCGGCCTGCATGGACTATGCATCACAGTCTTCGCCTTCCGGATCCGCCACCTGCGACACCCAGTGGCTGTGGCTGCCCTTGCGGCCAGGCCGCGTCCGTCTGTGGCTGATGGCCCACACATTCACTCTTTGGCCTCTCTGGGGAGGGCTCGGGGTGGTGGCGCACGCGCTTGCACTTAGTCGCAATGGCATGTGGCGTGGTTGGTATGATGGGCAATGGATGGGATGGTGCGAGCCACCTCCCGTGACGTCAGTGCTGCTCGTGCTGTGGTGCGTCCCCCTACACTTCCATTTGACTTGTGCCATGCTAGACGTTGAGGTTCTATTGCCTGCGTGATATGACCAGGAGGAGCGCGAGGAGACCTCTCACACACCATGCTCCACTGCCATCCCGTGCCCTGTATCGCCTGTGCGGATTGACTATGTTGGGGTTGCACCTGGTCGACTGGGGCTGTGTGTGCCTTGTCAAGGGGCATGGCGGGCGCACAACAGGATCCAGCTTGTCCACAGAGGGTGGGCTGAGGTGCGCCTGGTACCGCTTTGTACGTGTGCCCGGCTGCTGTGCACACACGTGTTCACTCCCCCCGACAGGTGTCCTCTCACAATGCCCAGGGAAGCGGTGGTGTACTGTTCATGAGCCCTCCCAACACGGCGTGCTCCAACTTGGCATGTGCGCATCTACCCGTCGCACCCACCCACCTGAGCACTGCGTCCATACGACTTCACACGACACATGTGTGTCTTCCACAGTAGTGCTACTCATTTGCGTTGACATCCAATACCAGTGGACTACATGTTCATGTCACGACTGCCGTGTACTTCACATACTCTCATCCTCTCTCATTCGTACTTGTGAAATGAGTCAGCGGAGACAGTTTTGGTTTCAAACATTATATTGAGTCTTCTGTCCTCTGTGATGCAGTATAGTGGACACTACTGGCAGCGGAATACATGTTGAGGATATACTGAGCATGATTACAAATGGGATAGGGTGTGGGGTTACATCTGCTTGGCCAAGGCTGTGCTAATGTACATTTACGTATAGCTGCGGAGCTGCGGACTTTGACACAGACGGTATACATGTAGCCTACCAGACCGCTCGGCATCATGGGCACAGTCCATCTCAGTTCCATGTGACAGGTTTGCTGCGGTTGTTCCTCATGCACGTGTGCATGTGAGATGACATCAGGGCATGTGCTTGCGTGCATGCAGCGGCGTGCCACTTGTTGTTGCACTGTGGTGGTTACTGGACATGTCACAGTCACTGGGGTCGTGTTGTTGTTGTATGCACTTGTCGTCCATGCAAAGGTCCTGGTATGGGATTCCCGGGGCGGGGGTGGGAGGGTGCAGCACCCACAGACTCCAGGCGACCTATTCATGTCCACTGAGCGGTGTGTGTGTCCATGTGCGCTGGATCCATGTCGTGTCCTGGTTGTTCGTGCAGTTCCGTCCATGTGGGTGCGATGCACAGAGCCCATGCCACTGCCTCCCACGATGCATGCGGTGTTCCTGGATGTGATGGGGAACAGTGTGCATGTCCCGGTCATATCCGATGTCATGGCGATGTCGTTGATGGTGTGGTTACAGTTGCCGGTCGTTTGGTATGGCTGTTGTGGTGGTGACTGGCCAGTCCGTGCGGAAGCTGAGCATGGGTGCGGGGTTGGACTTCATAGGTCACTCGGGGAACCTGCGTTGTGGTCCGACGTATTTACAGGTTGTCAGGTATGCGATGCCGTCCAGCAGGGCTTCCATGTCATTGGTGGTGTACATGTTTGCCAGCCAATGAAGCGGATGGTGGCTGTCAAGGTGTTGTTCGTAGGTTGTCCCTTGGAGGACCATGATGGGGCATGCTGGGTGACATTCGATGTAGCTGTTCTCGATGATCCGTCGTGTGGAGGCACAGTGGTTCCATTTCAGTGCGCGTGCGATGTTGGCCACATACGCCATGCCCCCATAGGCAGAGCAGGCCCTGTCGTGTGCGTCCAGAGGGAGGAGTAGTGGTAGCAGGTCCGCCTTCAGACATGCCGTGTTGGAGAGGCATATCTCGACGGGATGCTGGTAGGGACACCTCCGACAGTAGAAGACGGGCATGACGCAGCTGAACAATGTGATGCGGTAAGTCAGTCGGTAACTTACGTTCAGCAGGGACAGGAGATCGCATCCCAATGTATGTATCGTGTTGGTTTTGTACAGCTTGAGCTGTTCGGCATAGTTGGGTAGGTGTGTTGCGGTTGCCATTTCGCAGCGGTTCGTAGAGGTGGCGTGCTCCGGCTGTGTGTGCAGTCTGCAATGTGCACGCTCCGGGGTTGCTGTGAGCTCTGTGTAGTCGTGGGGAGACAGGACTTGTGTTCTGTTGGCTTGTTTGGAGGACACGGGCCCTCTTCCCACATGCTTCTCAGACAGTTCAAGGTCGGTGCTGTGTGACTCCTTCCAATTAACTTGCATGTGGCCGACATGGGGGAGTGTTTTCTTCTTTCTTCCCCGTCCGTTGTGTGCTTCTGTGATATGCGCTATCTGCCCTGTGGTCGGTCTCCTCGGCATGCCTGTGTTGGTCTATTCTTGGACAATGGCTGTATTCACCGGCTTCTGTCGTAGGGCTGTGGTTTCGGTGTTGGAATGGAAGGTCATTCAGTGCTGTCTGCTCTCCCTTGTGTGGGCGGCAGGCTGCCTTTCCGCTCTGCGTTGGGCCTTGTGTGTGGATGTAATTCTTGGGCCACCTGTTGTCGGTCCCCGGGCTCTTTGGTGTTCCGTTTCATGTGTCTTGTTCATATGTGCAGGGTGGTATGGGTTTTTCAGTGTGGTACTGGCGTTCCTCTTCCCGAAGGAGCCCTGCTTCTCCTAGTTGGTGTTGCCGCCGCTGTGTGCTACGCCATGTTTGTTACACTGGGGTGTGTCCTGCAGTTGCGTGTCTTCACTGACATGTGTGCGTCGTTTGTGTGGCGTTGGGTGTTGTCCGTGGATTGGGCGTTGGGGACATGTCTGTGGCCGGCCTGTCACGTGTCATGTGCGTTCGGGGTGGGGCTGATGTGTGTGCTGCTTGGTTGTGTCCCTGTGTCTGTGTGCGACGCATGCATGGCGCTGCGGTTGGCCTCTGCGTTGTGCGCATGTGTGGCGGCGTCATCGGCGCTTTGGGGCCGTGACGGGGTGGTTGGTTCCTAGTCCCAGGTGGTGTGTACACATGTGTTCTGCGATGTTAGGATTTGGCCTGTGTGTCATATGTGGATGCAATGGTGGATGTGTAGTGTGCACGCGCTGGTGGGGGTTGTCCGCTTTTTCCGCCCTTGCACTGTGTGCGCTGTTTGCGTGCACTTGTTGTGTGTGTGCCTACCTGCGTCTCCGCGGTACGTTGCGTCCTTGGTGGTGCATCAGCAGAAGCATGGTAAGGGCCTGCAGTGCTGGATTCATGCCCGGGGTGCCGCTTCTTCGTTGTCCGTGCTCTGCGTCCGTGTTTCCGCCTCTCTTTCACGTGCGGTGTCTCTTTGCCGTGGGAGCCGTTTGTTTGCGGCATCGTAATTTATGCGCCGGGCGGGACGTGTTTCGTTGGACGGTGTGTGTCAGTTATGCTGCGCCGCTACGTGTGCGGGCGCACTTTGATGGCGGACGGTGTTGCTGGCTTGCCGGCGGTGTTTGGCCTGCTTTTCGCATCGTAATTGGGCGGGCGTGTGGACTGCTGCGTGCCGGCGGTAACTGGTGGTTTTTGCATCCGCCAGCACGGCGGTTGTGCTTCCGCCCGCCATCGTAATGGGCCCCTAAGTGACTCATTTAGAATTTGGCAGACAGGGTACTCTTGATGGGCTGCCCGCTCAATTTAGAGTTAGACAGACTGTCATGTTTCTGCCTGCAGTGCTCTCGCTGGCTCCACCTGCAGAAACGGTACACTAAAGGCTGATGGACTGAGGGCAGTCAGTATAACCACATCAGGCCATCTGCTGACGTTCTGTATATGTTTTCTTCTGGTTATTAAAAAGCCTGGCAGTCCTAAACAGAAAAAATTACCCTCACACCCTAGAAGAAAAATCCCAAAGTGGCAGGGAATTTAGTTGTTTGATTTTCGAAAACAGCTTCCGGTTTGTAAGTTTGTTTTTGACAAGCAAAAATGTATGCTGAGCAGCTGCATGAAACATGGTGGTTGCTCAGCAAACTTACAGAGCCTTTACAGGAGCTGCTGTGGCTCCTCTGAAGGCATAAATATCTCTGCCAGGCTGGCGGGCATTAGTCTTCCATGGTGGAAGACGTAATGATCTACACCACCCTGGTGGATGGCGGGCCTTCAAATAAACTCTAAATGAGACCCTAAATTGTTATCAATGCCATATAAAAGCCTTCTCTTGTCTTTAGATATTAAAGCTCCTACAGTGCAGATGAAAACCATCTGTAAACCAAGACAGTGTAACTAGGGTTGTGCGAAGTTTGTGTAATTTGCTTTCACGTAAGTATGTGAAATTTTGATCGTTACATGACATTATGCACAATTATGCAATCAATCAATCATTCCAGCATTTATAAAGCGCAGCAAATCACCCGTGAGGGTCTCGAGGCGCTGAATGCAATCCATCATTTTGCACAATATTGTAGTGCAAAATGCGTCAAAGTGTCAATTTTTGATGGTAGAATGCAATTCAGGCACAAAAATCGTGCAACAAAACGTCCATAGCAGCACGAAAAACAGCGCTCACATTCTGTTGTTCACATGCATTTGCACTAAATATTTACTGCAAATTGTAAGTTCGCTGTAACTTTTTACAGTGAATTATGTGTAATTATGTTAATTGTCATAATGGCATAATGTCAGGAATGTCACATAACAAGCGTAATGTAAAATTCCCGACATTACATGATTTACACAAGCATAAATTACATTTTTCACAGGCCCAGGTGTAACCATACCCAGTGTGTCTATCTCTCTCTCTTGTCCCACTCCCCTTTGTTGTTGTCTACTTCTATCTTACATTTTGTTTATGTATGGTTGGGAGTGGATTCGCAGAAGTGTGAAAGCTTACATCACTCCCGTTGGATATGAATTGCAAGGTTACTGCATCTTAACGCAGCAAATAGAGCTTGTTCAATTTCCAGTGCTTTTGATATTGTCTACCAAAAGCGTGACAGATACTGCGTACCTGTATCAGAGATGGCTGTCTGAAATAATCCATGAAGACAAAATATAGCTGCCAAAAACCATTGGGTCATTACTTCAGCTGTGGGTATCGTTTGGAATTGGGAAAGTAGGCCATCTTTGAAAAGATGTCTACTGACACCATTGTCACACAATATTCTTCAGAAGATGGAAGATCAATAACAAAATCTGTTGAGTTCATATGCCATGGTTCAGGGGCCACTGGTTAAGGCTGCATATAACCAAAAGGTTTAGAATGTAAGGTTGTATGTTGAGCACAAATGGGACAGGCAAGAACTTATTGTTCAAATCAAAATGAAAAATTGGCCACTAAACAGATCATAACACCAAATGCAAATTAGTTTTCACACACTTTGACCAGAAAGAGAAGAGTATGACACATCTTCAGTAAGTCAATCTGTAATTCCTTAATAGCAATAACATAGCTTGTTAACTGAAATATAGTTCATTTTGCCAATCTAAAGAAATCTTCGAATAAAGATCTTCAAATGTTCTTTGTTTTAATGCTCTTGGGGCATCTTTACTCTTTCCAAAAAAGAATGAACTATTCTAACAGCTCATTGTGGAGGAATTACGGACTGTTCATATATGAGTGCAGATTCTGGATGCCGAAGATACAAAGCATCCTCAAACCTGGAATGTTGGTGATAAAAAATCATACTGTGCAGAGAAGAACGCCCATCGTGCTTGATGGCTGTTTCTTCACTAGATATTTCTCGGGAACTGCAACTTCCAATAGTACTAATATTAAAAGGTTTTCTAGACACTATCATAAAACATCTCAACTCACTACAAGCCATCTCCGTAGCCAGGTGCCCTCCCTCATGCACTGAATAATTACATTAGGTTTCTGACAAGACATGTGATTTTCTTGTTTATGAAGTTAAACTGCTCCCTCACCACTTGAGTCTGGGTGACACGGGAAAGGAGCCAGTACAAACATTTGTTTTAACTTAATGAAGTCATTTTCAGCTAGATTATCCCAACAAAATCCTTTTTTTCAAATGTTCCTTCTTAAGGATTGAAGTAGTATGACCAATATTCTCTTCGAAGTCTTTGATAAACTGGGGATAAAAAATTGTGAATTCAAAGAATCATTGGCTTTCTTTTATGTTTTTAGGAGATGGCCAATGTAAAATAGCAGGCACTTTTGTGGGATCTATAGAAAAGACAGCAGCACTTAATTTAAATCCAAGGTATTCAATTATTTTTCACATTCACATTTCTCTGGTTTACAATATAGATGTTGGTGCTGAAATTTAGACAGTACCATGTTGTCAAGTTTGCACTAACTTGCAATCCGGATCCAACAGGAGTGATTTGAATTTCCGCATTTCCTGGAACCCTTGGCCAAACAAGGATATGATGTCGGTTAACATTAGACTCAGGGAAAGGGGAGTTGGACAAGAAAGAGCGAAACAAAAAAACTGGGAGCAGATTTATCAAAGTTTTGTACTGGTGCAACGTCACAAAAAGCAACACAAACCAGTGCAAAGTCTTGATAAACTATTTACTTTCCAGATCAAAACTTCTTTTTGCCCTGGAAAATTGTCCTTTGCGCTATTTTGCATTAAGGGGTTTTCCATGGGGAGGTACATGAGCATTCCCGCCAACACGTGTTTCATCTGGAGATATGATGAGGGCAAGAAGGAACTGTAGCGAGGAGCATGATTTTCAAAAATGTATACAAGAAATGGAGATGAGATTTATGGAAAGAGGATATAATATGCATGTGATAAGATCAGCAAGGAAAAGAATGGCTGGTATAGACAGAAAATATACACTGGACACGTGTTGATAAAGGGGACACAAGATCACAAATACATCACATCACTGACTATAACGGATTGTCTAACAGGTACCGCAAGTGTCTGAAAATACACTGGCATTTGCTTAGGGCTGATAAGTCTGTTGGAAGACTTTATACCAACAAGACCAGGGATCACATTTTGTAGAGGTCGCACACTGAGGGCCTTACTAAGCCCAAGCTACCCCAAGCAACAACAGCAAGATAACTGGCTCACACAACTTACACATGGATTTTATACATGTGGCAACTGTGCCATGTGCAGGTGGGCCAAGGATAAAATCTAAGTTTTCAGAGACCGAAATATGGTTGAATACAGTGCACGCATGAACATCACATGCCACACAAAGTTCATGGTATATGTTATTCAATGCACATGTGACCGTTTGTATGTAGGAAGCACGATACGCGCTCTCAAAGATAGAGTGAGTGAGCATATGAGAGCAGTAAAAATGGTTATGAAAGATACCCAGTGGTGGTGCATATGAATGAATGTCAGTCACAAGGACAGCATAGAAATTTTGGGGGAGATTTACGAAAAATTCATGCAGCGCAGCACCCTCCCGCGAGGCTGCGCTGCGTTGCGCAACAGGGAGGGAGAAGGAGAGCCCCATATCTTCAAAGATATGGCTCTCTCCTCCCCTTTCCCTTGCGCTGGCGCTAATTACAGCTGCCGTGCGCCACCTACACACCTTAGTGCAACAGCCCTAGGGTGTGAGTGTGAGTCCAGTATACGTTTTGCACAGGAAGGATACCCTTCCTGTACAAAATTCTATGGCTAGACAGGAGGGAAAACTTTTCCCACTTTGTATGCGTGCTGCACAGAGCAGCACGAATGCAATGTCGGAAAAAGAAGAAGAAATGAAAGCATTTCTCCTTCCTTGCGCCTAGTTTAAAAGGGTGCAGTTTTCTCACGCTAAACCGAATCTACTGTGTTTAGTAAATTGAGTTTAGCGTGAGAAACCTTGGGTGGTTGCATGGTAACGCCCATGCACCGCCCTTGGCACGCCCCCATGGCGCAAAGTTTCGCATTACTTTTTAGTTATTTCCAGCGCTAGTTTAGCACTGGAAAGTAAATTAGAAAAAAAAGATTTTTTGCCGTTTGGCGTCACTTTTGTGACGCAAACACGGCGCAAAAGCTTAGTAAATTCCCCCCATTGTGTTTTATGGAATTGATAATGTGCCCAATGACTCCAGAGGTTGCAACAGGGAACTGTCCTTGAGAAGAAGAGAAGCTATGTGGATCACAAGACTACAGACTGTGGAACATGGTCTGAATGTGGACCAGGAACTGCACTATTTTTTGGGTGATTGATAAACTAGCCCTGCACCAAGTACTACAATAATAGCTGCATACATCTGAGGGGTTAGGACTGTAGGTGGAGATTTCCGATTCTGTTGACCATATTTTTGTATACAGTCAATGTACATCGATGACCCTTGAATTTCACCACATTTTATACATGTTAGTTAGATTACAGAGCTATGAAAGAATTGCATATGCACGGAATTTAAGTGATAATGAAACTCATTATACTATGCTTATCTGGAATAGTCATTTGGGCGATATTGATTACTGGTATATGTATTAGTAGATGTGCGAATACCTTTGTTGAGACACTGTGAAATACAGAGCAATGCATATGCATGACATCTTACTGAGAAAGTGAAATTTGTAATTGTTTGCCACTAAATACCTTGTATAACGATTTGGCTAAAAATGAATATGGGCACATACACCAGGAATCCGTCGCATAGATATTGTCGCACTTGAGTTAACATGTTGAATGGCATGTTACCATTATCTGGATGGGGGAATAATTAATATGGACCGTCATCCGTTTGGATATGGGGTTCAAATTAGAGAATAAGGAAATTTTGCACAGTTTGGTGACCACAATAATGACACAATACTAAGTAGGTAAATTTCCGCTTTACTATGACTATTGATATGGACGCGGGCATTAATGATACCTGTGCTCCATCGGTACTTGGATTTGTAGATACATTTAGTGACACAGCTCCAAAACGTAATATGCTGGAGTAGTGCCACAGCTCTAAATTATAATATGCTGGAGTAGCGAGAACACAGTTTGGTAGATTGACATACTAACGAACATACTGTCACAAATATTGACATAGTCCAAGATGATCGAACTTATTCGAGGCATCAGCTTGTACGTGGCACCAATCAGTATATGACATAATTGGGACTAGTATTGGGACAATGATTTCTTGAACATGATTGTAGATATATTTATTGACACAACTACAAAATATAATATGCTGGAATGGAGTACTGTTAAGTAGACTAACAGACTAACAAACCTTTTGCAACATTTATTGACATTGTCTAAGATCGCGGAGCTAATTTGAGGCATTAGCTTGTCCGCTTTCTATTTTCAGAAGAGGCACAAAGACGCTCTTGTACTTAAGAGACGGACAAGATGGTGCCCATTCAGAACACTAAACGGATGAATTTGCCGAGACTCAGGCTACGGAACCTACGGAACGTCTTTCCTGGACACTGGTAAGGAATCAAGAACACAGGAGTTAATATGGCACCTCACTGTGCCTAATTGATAACTTCAGTCAGATTATTACAAGGGGGTGGGTTTGACCCAATAGCTCAGTATAGTTTTTCTGTCTTTTCATACTGTAGGTGACAGGATTTTACAGGTGAAAACATACTTATTTTCGTTCTTGGACTTATCGTGCTACTGCTGCTATTCTTTTAACCTGAAGATATACTGTACTGACCTCAGGTATGTGTATATGGCACTCTAGACACTTTACAGTTTATCTGTGGTTGGGTGAACAAGCACTCATCAAGACTCTTTCTCCTCTATCCTCTAGAGTGCAACTTTGGATTACAGGTATTTTGACAGAAGGGTGACGGTTATTTACTTCAGTTTTACTTAATACTGGGTTAGCTTGCTGTCATACTATTCTAATACACAATTTCACATTACTCATTGAATTGATTGACATTTGCACATGACTATCAGGGAATACAGCTAATTTGCCAAATTTTAATTTAATTTTATAGATCATTAACTGGGTTGTAGTGGCAACCCATATAGTAGGTGCCTTAAAGCACCAAAGCATGTGATACGGAAATTGATTGCGGTGATATTAGCTCTCTAAAATGTAAAGAAGCACGTTTCCACCAGCATCTGCACTAATGAAATATTGATATAAATGACCGACATGGACATTGATTGCAATGTTCCGATTGTTTGCGTATTATGTAAGATGGGTTTCAATTTGTTTTCCCAGCCCTGAGGAAGTTGTGGGGTGACACACCCAGAGGAAACACGTTTTGACAGGCAGGCTGGCAGAGGAATCAAAAGCCCAATTAAAGAAAGGATTGGAGAACAAAAGGGCGACTGGATGACTCACTCGTGTTAATATACTATTGCGTGTGAGACTTATGTGTCAGGGGATGCAGGGATGACATCCCTTCTCTTTTTAGCACCGCACCAATATTAATATTGCCTAAATATTTGTGTACTGTGTCCTGAGCGCCGTATTCCTTATTCTCCCTCTAGCTCTCATACATGAGCATTCCCATTCAATCATTCATGGGTTTTGACACAAAGCCATATCTATGAACAATTGCAAACATAGTTTTGAGCCAAAAGATAATACCTCCTCAAGGAAGGAGTTAAACTTTTTTAACACTACATGTGTGCTGTGCTTTACAGCACTCATGCAAAGTACAAAAAGTATTAAAGCATAGTTTTGTAATGGTTCCCCTTCCAGTACAAAATCTCTGCTTGACAGAGCACCCTTGCACCAAACTCCCCATGTCTTCAGGAGGGAGTAAAGAGCCAAGCAGGATAACATGTCCAGAGTTAGATGACCCAGAAGAAAGGTGGCCCAAAACTTCTTGGAGCAAAATCTACACCAGGTAACAGAGAAGGGAAAATTCAAAAGGAATGATCCAAATTTGCAGAGAAAGATTGAGGACAACAATGTATAAGAAGAGTGGGGAACGGAATGTGTTGTGATGCATCCAGCCTTTCCAATTGCTGCCTTTTCTATGCCACATACAGGAACTGACCTCGCAGGAAGAGACTCTGCCTCATCTTGTACTTGGAAGTTCATGTGATTCTCAAAGAGAGACCACCATCTTGGATTGAACACTTTATATGGTCAAGTTTCTCTTTCCTCTGGTAACTCATGGCGTCCATGATCCCTTGATGAGGGAAAAACCCAATACTGACTTTCCACATACCATACAGTAATCTAAAAGCTCTGGAGACTCTGACAAGGTGAAGGTCCTTTCTAAACATGGTGCAGCAAACAGCAATGTGCTGAATGGGAGGGCATCCAAGAACTCTTCTCCTCTAAAACCTGTGCAAACTTGAGTGATTTCTACTTATTTGTTTAACTCTGGGCAGGACCATGGCAGGAATCAAATAACAGACTGCTACTTCTAAGGAGGAATATATTTGTGAATTTTTAGAAAATATGTCCTCATTTTAGCATCTGGACTAATAATCATAATTTCTAAGCCTGGGCGGTGAACTTCGCTCCGTTCGCGGAGTTTGCGGAGTTCCGCTCGCGCTCGCGAATGGTAAGTTCGCGATCGCGAACGGTAAGTTCGTGAGCGCGAGCTGCCGCTCGGGTAGAATTTCTACCCGAGCGGCAGGAATACCAGCACAAACTGCAGTTCGCACTACACTCCGCCACTCGCGGAACTTCGCTGAGTTTTTTTGTAACTTCACGGAGTTCCGCGTAGCAAAACTCAGCGAACTACGCCCAGGCCTGATAATTTCCATGGGAAAATCGTAATACAAAAATGTTTTCTCTCAAAGAATATTCATCAAATCCTGAGGGAGGATCAACATTTTTCACATATTAAAATCACCCCACAACTCACCACAATTCCTAAAATTAGTACGGCATCATCAATAAATGATTTATATTGTGACTAAAATCTACTGTCACGCTATAGATAGGGTCCCTCTTAGGTTTTGCCTAAGAAATGCCCATGTTGCGAGACATTTTGTTAGCTTACAGAGCGCTTAGAGCCCACCCATTGTTTATCATTAGTTGGCCTCATTGTCCCTCTCGTTTACTTGCTTCTCATTTGATGGCTTGTGTGGCCTTTACTGCTCTGTTGATAATTTATCCCCCCCCGAGGAACATGGACACATTACTATGTCCTTACATAGCATGTTATTTTGGGGCTATGTTAGACCAGTCAGTCTTAGGGTGGTCTTCTCTCAAACTTTTTGCCTCCTCTTTTCCTGTTTTGCTGAATTTGTTACTCACTCCTTAAAACATGGTGACATTGGCTTACACCTGATTGTCATATTTAAATTACTTATATGTCCCTAGTAAAGTGGTATACAATATACCCAGGGCTGGTAAACTAAATGCTACTAGTGGGACTGCAGCACTTATTGTGTCACCCAATTAAGTAGCCCCTTCAAACATGTCTCAGGCCTGCCATTGCAGCCTGTGTGCAGTTTTACATTGCAAATTCGATTTGGCAAAATAAACCTTTTGCCAAGTCTAAAACTTCCCTTATAATACATTCCTTTCAGTTTCTTTATTTCAGTCATAGAACATAAAAGTCACAAATCTGAAAAAAGAAATACAGTACATAAGCCCGGTTAAAAACACAATTAATTACAAACGCAGCATTTAAAAATGAATACAGGCTCACTTAGGTGACAGCAAAACAAATACCATAGATCCTAAAACTATAGTATAAAATAATGATTAAAAAGCCATAAATAAAAAGATATACATACCAATCACCTCTAGGGTAAGTCCTAAATAGCGCGTGGGGCAGGGTGAATTGCATTTAAAGCTCTGGACATATACTTTTTAGGTTTTACGTGTCCTGGTATTGAAAAATTCACAAATTCGTTTATCACTACTGTGAGGCCCACCTCTCCAACAGGATAACATTGGGCATACCTTATTACATTTAATAAGTGATAACTTTTGTTTGGGAGCAGGTAGAAATGGCATGTTTAGTGTCTAGGTAGTTGTATTTTAAAATCCTCCTTAATGGTAATGTCAGATTTTAACAATTCTGAAAAGGCCACTTTAGAAAGTTAACACAAGGAGATGATGGACGGAGTGCTGAAACTTTTCAGACACTCACCCCCAGTCACAGATCTGGGTTGAATCCATCATCGTTCTTTAGCTTACTTTGCCACCTTAGTTCAGACCCAGCTACATGCAAATCAGTCTTGACCCTGTGCCTCATGGGAAAAGTCCAGCCCGAACTGCCAAGCCCGGTCTTCCCTGAACCGGAAACAAGCATCCTGGGACCGGTTTCGGGGTAACACCCCTCATCGGCCAGGCTAGCTTGAATCCAGTGGCAAAGTAAGGGAAGGGACCCAAGTCTGGGCATACCCTGCCAACTTAGGGCGAACAAAGCAAACACAAGGAGATGATGGACGGAGTGCTGAAACGTTTCAGACACTCATCCCCGGTCACAGATCTAGGTTGAATCCATCATCGTTCTTAGACTCACTTTGCCACCTCAGTTCAGACCCAGCTATATGCAAATCAGTCCTGACCCTGTGCCTCATGGGAACAGTCCAGCCCGAACTGCCAAGTCAGGTCTTCCCTGAACCGGAAAGAAGCATCCTGGGACCAGTTTCGGGGTAACACCCCTCACCAGCCAGGCTAGCTTGAATCCAGTGGCAAAGTGAGCAAGGGACCCACGTCTGGGCATACCTTTCCAACTTAGGGCGAACAAAGCAAACACAAGGAGATGATGGACGGAGTGCTGAAAATTTTCAGACACTCACCCCCAGTCACATATCTGGGTTGAATCCATCATCGTTCTTTAGCTCACTTTGCCACCTCAGTTCAGACCCAGCTATATGCAAATCATTCTTGACCCTGTGCCTCATGGGAACAGTCCAGCCCGAACTGCCAAGCCAGGTCTTCCCTGAACCGAAAACAAGCATCTTGGGACCGGTTTCGGGGTAACACCCCTCATCATCCAGGCTAGCTTGAATCCAGTGGTAAAGTGAGCAAGGGACCCACGTCTGGGCATACCCTGCCAACTTAGGGCGAACAAAGCAAACACAAGGAGATGATGTACGGAGTGCTGAAATTTATCATCAACTATAACATCTCCTTGTGTTTACTTTTAGAAAGTTGGCATTTTCTTGCCCTAACCATTTGGTGCCTGTAGCCTGTTTACCCGGTCACATGACTAGGTGTAGTTAGCAGTTGTCCTTTGTGTGTTCCTCCCAGACAGTCAAACAATAGAGAGACTGGGTGTTGGCAGGATGGGCCATCCAAGGTGGGATGGAGTGTGGAGCTGTTCACAGTCCTACTGGCACTTCAAAGACATTGCCTCAGTTCACACACAATAAACTTCACACTAGCCTATTGTGCCTGCAGAAAGACTGGGACCAGGGCAGGGAGGAAGGTATTTCCAGACACGTCTGTGGGGGGGAAACTCCAGAGGTTTCTTCTACTTCAAAGTGGGTACCAGGTATAAAAATAGGGCTCTCACACCCACTCTTCAGTTCACTTCTATACCTGCAGAAGGGTTCTCAGAGAACTGCCTTGCTGCCTGTGGCCTGCTGTGTACTTCAGAGGACTACCCTGCAGCACCAAGAGGGCTGCTTTGCTGCTTGAAGCCTGCCCTGTGCCCTCAGATGACTTTTTTGCTGCTTGAGACCTGCTTTCCTGCTTGAACACAAGAGTTTCAGAGTAACTCCAAGGGATAGTTGGCGGGCCTCCTGATCAGAGCCTCAGGGACAGAAAAGGCTCCAACCATCTTGAGCCCACACCTGGACCCAGCCTGAGTGAGTCCTGACCCTCCAAGTGGTGGGTGCCCCTCCAGTCCTGGACCCTTCAAAGTGGTGTTAAAGATGACCAGATAGCCAAAATCCAAAACTTGGGACTGCCAAAATGTGCTCTGAGAAACAAGAGGAGACCGGGACCTACCTGCTCGCCAATTGTTCAGCACCCGCTATGTTCTTCTCCACAGCATCAAATCCTGTTCAGTGGCTTCCCACAGAATGGGTATTCACCATCATGAAGCCATAGTCGACTATATCCTGCAGCTTCGTCCAGCTGAAGATTTTTAACTTCCATAAAAGAGGCTAAGTCAGAACACAGAAATATTCACTGCAACGTCATCCAGTGGCTCCCCGACGATGACGCCTCCTACTCGGATACTGCCAGATGCCTTGCTCCGGTGAACTTTTCCTTCTCAGACATTTTTGATTAAAATTTCTTCTAAGTCTGGAGGTAAGCCAAGACCGGGCCCAATCCACTTTGTGTATCTGACCGTGCTCCATCGCGTTCAGCTGTAACTTTCGACTATGCCATGTTAGCGCACAACTAGATGTCCGTGGTTGGCGCTTTGATCTTTTAGGTGCTATTTTACACTTTAGACCTTAAAAATTCATAACTCCAGTTCTACTGATTGAATTTTTGTCATTCTGGTGTAAATAATTTATTAAAATGCACTCTATTTTTCTTCATTAGTGTGGAATTTTTCTTGTGTTGTTTTCACCTTATTACTGTTTAAGTGCTGCATAAATCTTTTACACATTACATTTACACAAAGCCTGACTGCTTTTGTGCCAAGCTACCAGAGGGCTAAGCACAGGTTAATATTGTGATGTTTTTGTGGTTCACCCTGACAAGGATTGTGGCTGCTGCCTGAGTAGAGTTTCACCGCCTCAATCAGCAACCCAATTTCTCACATGCTACTTTCTTCTTTTTAGTTAAGCGTGCATGTTTTTTTCAGCTGTCTCTCTTGTGTCTCATTGTGTGCTTCTGTGCACCCCGTCTCCTTGTTGGTCTGTCTCACCGTGTGCTTCTCTGCCCTTCCTCCTCGGTCTTCGTGTTGCTCTGTCTTGCCGTGTTTCTTCTCTGCATCTCCCGTGTCGGTTCCACCCCAGGGTTGCTTCACCGCATCTCTGTGTTGCTCTGTCTCGCCGTGTACGTCTGTGCCCTCTCGTGTTGCTTTGTCTTGCTGTGTGCTTCTCTGCTCCTCCCATACTGTTTTTGTGCCCCATGTTGCTTCACAAAGCCTATTCCCCCTGTTTTGCTTCTGCACTCCCCTCCACCCCAATATCCTCAGCTTTGCTTCCACACCCCTCCCCAGCACTTTTTTCTTTTTAGGTAGACCAATCCAACTTGGATCAGTAACTAAAAATAAAAGAAACGCACCAGCGTCATTTAGTAGGCCATCTGAGTCAATTTCTTTTTTTTATTTGTTTAACAATGCTGCTCAGCATCAGGGATGCTGTGCAGCATGACTAAAACCAAATGGCTTTGCCAATGCTTCTTTCCTTTTCATGACTACCAAAACCAGGCATTCACGACAATGCATTCCAATAAGACAAAAATAGTGGAGCCTTGTTAACAAAAACATCCATCAGGTATATTTCTTGTACTAAATAGTACCTTGAAAAACACACAATCTAACACACAGGGGCCGATTCCGATCTCGGCCGGTAGGGCACCGAATCGGATTTGGCTTTACCGGATCCGATTCGGAGCCCTCTTTTCCGACCGATTCGAACGTGCGTCCAGGCGAGCGAGTACGATGCGAGCGCACGCGAAATCGCTGACCGACTCGTTCGCGCGTCCCAACCGCACCGACCGACTCGCACGGACATGACTCGCACCGCGCGATGGAGACGTTCCCCGGCCGGGCAAGTACGATGCGCGCCGCGAGCAGTCCGACCGACTCGCGCAGTCCGGCTCCAAGGAGCAGTCGGAGCCGTACTTCGGGGGTCCGTGTCGGACCCCCCTGTACGCGTAGCCGCGCGAGTCGCACACAGGGGGGACCCATGGGTCCCTCCTACCTGTGCGTGTACGGCGCGAGTCGCTTCGCCGCGTACCCGCTGTAGGGTCATTGAGTCAATGGGAGCCCGCGTACGCGTTGTACGACCGGCTCCCATTGACTTCAATGGGAGTCCGACCGAATCGAGTCCGATAGCATGCGTACGCATCGTACTCGTTCGGTCGGGCTGCCAGGGTCCGATTCGGTCGGAAATCTCTCCGGGTCCGGCTCGGTCGGAGAGATTTCCTGCCCGAATCGGAATCGGCCCCACAGTTTTTAGAATTTCACCCCTTATTGTAAAGGTCTCATTTGCAGTAGCTATATTATTCTTGGAGAGGGCACTCTCAGGTAGTTATTGTCTGGGATGGAATAGGGCCCTCTGCTTTGGCCCTCCAACTCCGGTCAACGTGTGGTACTGAAAATTCTGGACCTGTGTCATTAACATCATTGTAACATGACGATTTTGGTATCAGCAGACCGGTAATGACAGGTATGCTATATCTGAGTATTTGCGTCATATTCGAGTGACGGGATCACTCTAATATTAACGATTCCTTGTGAACCCTCGGGTTCCATTTTGTGTACGGCAGCCATTTTGTGGTTGCCCTCACATAAGGCAATGACTAAAGCCAAAACGCGCCTTAGGGGACACGTACACTTTCAGTGACCTGGGCAAGCTGACTCCACTGTCCAGAGCCAGAACCTGTTCGGCCAGTTTTAGTTCCCAGTGGCCGATCGAGATTAGGGGCCCAGGTGCAGCATGCCATAAACCCTTCATTGCACACATCTATATCTAAATCTTATTCACACCTGTCACTGCTCTTTCTTTATGACCTGCTTTACGAGGAGGAGGTGCCCGGTTTTATTAGGGGTCCAGATTATATCTGTTGCAGGTGTTGGGCCTCACTGGGTATTTGGTTGTGGGCTGGACAAACTGAAAATGGGCTTGTCATCATGAATCTGTCTTTTTTGTTGTTGTAAGAAATATGTGAATGACCCACTGTAAAAATAAGGAATGTTTGCCTAAAGCATAATATTCTGTATAAAAGAGATAGCTGGTTTCCATGAGAAGGCAGTCTCCTGAGAACATACACATTGTTGTACTTCTAGGATACCTGTTGCTGGCTGCAGCCAATAAATTGATCTTTGAAGCCACCAAGAAGACTCTGTGTTTCTGTAGTCTGAGACAGGAAGAACTCGAGGTCATTGGGTGTGTTCCCTGGCACCGCTGGGTCCAATAAAACCCAGTACTTCAATTGGCACCCAACGTGGGGCGATTTCAGCGGTACCGGTCCAAGCCAGAGGTCGTGAGGAGCTTCGTGTAAAATTCTGGAGGAAGGCCAACCACTTCATCGACCCCTGTATGTCGTTCGTGGTCCGAAAGTCTTTGCTGCGAGGTTCCCCGCGTCCCGACGGCTACGAAGGACTGCTGCCCTGACTATCGCCCTGTCTTGGACCCTTTTATGATTTGTAGAGCGAGACAATAGACGAGTCTTCTGGTGACGTCATCGATACCTCAGTTAAGTATAAGTGGAGCGTCTCCCAGTCCTTAGTCTTGGTTCTTAGTTTTGGGTATCCCATGGGATCTTTGATTTGTTAGGATCTTTTGATTTGGAACTTGCAAGTACCAAAGCCGAAGGACTCGTGTATTCACGAGACTGTCGTATTCGATAATCCTTTGAAGTTTGAAGCTAGACTAGTGAGCGAAGATGCCTGGTCTTAGCAGACTTGGAAATTTGTTTTGTCTTGGTTGTAATAGGGATTCCCGATTGGAGGACTCGTGTCCGGTTCCTCCAATTGGAACTCCAACCTATGAGCTCTACGTGAAGCATGGAGTGGGCCCTATCACGTATAATAACGTATGGGTTAGGTACACAAGGAAAGATGGTGTCCTAAAGTGGCCCCAATATGGTAGTTTTGACACCGAAATTCTGGATAATTTAGAGGTTAGACTTTTAAGAAGAAAGCCCGGCCGGCGATGTTTGACTCTTTCCGCCTATGGCGAAAAGAAGCCAAACAGAAAGAAATTAAATTAGTAAAGAAGAATAAAAGAGAAAAGGGTATTTCAATAATGCAAGCTGCTATGCAGTATAAGGATGATGAAGAGGAACAAGCGAGTGAACAGCTGCACAGGCAACGTAAATTGGCAATTGATAAATGTTATCCAGTTTTGCCACCTCTTCAGCAAGATACACTGAAGGAACTTGAGAAGGATCCTTTAATGTCTCATTTGTTGAATTCACCACCTCCTTATGCGCAGAGTGCTACAGCACCTCCGCAACCTTTAGTTGTACAACCCCCAGTTGTTGTACCTCCGGTTCTTCCACAACCACCAGCTGTTTTTCAGTTGGCTCCTACTACTATGGCGCAGCCCCCTCAAGGGCTGCCACCTTTACTACCTGTTCCATCTTTACTTCCTATGACTTTGCCCCCTGCATCTATTTCCCTCCACACTATCCCTTCTGACACTGCCTCTGCATTTGCTTTGTCTCCTCCTGTTTTTCCTCCTGTTCATTTTTCAACTTCTCCTTCTGTCCGACAGAGAATGACAAACACTGTTACTAGTATTTTGTCTCCTTTCTTTGGGTCATCGACTACGACCCCCGTTTTAGAGCGTAAACAATTGCGTAGCCAATTGCCCGATTCTAGAGAGAAGGGAGTATTGGATCATTTGGCGCATAAATGGGTCACTGACCCTACAAGATATGAGTTAGAGTCTGTTATGGATGTCTTCCACCAATGGCAAGCACCGAAACAGAGATATGTTTTTGACAAAATGTGCGAAGTTCTTCTTGAAAGATTAAAAGATTGTGATATGGAGGCCAATCCGCCTGAGTTGTGTCGTGTACGGTTTGAGTTTTCCAAAGGCACGATTGTGGGTTCCGATATTGAGAAAGCAGTTGCGACATTATTATCATTTAGGAGTGAGGGTATTTCTCGACTGTTGTTTGAGCCAGAACCCTCTGTTAAAAGGAAGGTCAGACAGTATCCCATGAGAGAAGTTCCCCCAGTTTGGAAAGAAGGAGACCTAAATGCTGTTCCACCTATTCAGCCTCATTTTCAACGTGTGTGGGTACATGTTCCATGGAAGCGAACTGAAGTCCTGGCTCTTAAGCAGACTCTACCCGACCCCGTAAAAACCCTGCAGGTTATTATAAGGAATTATCACAGACTGCAGACTCCTGTGTTATGAATTTAGCTGATATAGACATGTTGTTTGGAAATGTGGTCCCACAGCCTTTATGGAGAGTGATCCGTCACACGGATCATGCGCCGGAGTTAGGGGACACATGGATTAATATCAATGCGGCAAATGACAGACAAGTAGGCGGTGCTAAACCAGAGCCTTTAGTAGCAGACCTCCCTGGTAGGATCGTTACTTACATGAAGACTTTGATGCCTGCAATGCGTGTAAATTGGGATAAATTGTCTGCATGCAAGCAGAAGAAGGAGGAAAGTGTATCTGACTTCTTCACTAGGTTTGAAGAGACATTTATCGACCACAGTGGTCAGGATATGAGTACAGAAGGTGGTCAAAGGTTGTTTGTTGACAAGTTTGTGCATAATTTGCTTCCCGAATTGTGTAAAAAATTGAAAGATTCAGAGAGTTCTTGGGCCGTTTCCTCTTCAGCACAGATATTGGCTACTGCACAATACTACGAAAATAGAGATAAAGATGAGAAAGATAGAGCAGACAAGAAAACTAAAGAGTTAAAAACAAAGGTTCTTTTACAACAAGCGTATCCGCCTCGTAGTAATCAGCGTGACTATCAGCAACCTCAACAGTATCAGAGGAATTCGCAAAGGTTTGAGTATCCTCAACAACGTGCTCTGATAGGCCCTAACCAATGTTCATATTGTAAGGAAGAAGGTCATTTTAAATATAATTGCCCTATTTTGTTGCAGCGTATGAATGGTATTTCTGGCGCAAGAGGTCGAGGTGTTCCACAAGCACCTAGAGCTAGAGGACGCGGAAATTTCACCCAGAACGCGCGCCCATTTCCTCCTCAAAATTCAATGAATAGTTTTGATCAGCAGAATAACGCGTCTGGTAGGACGACTCAGTACTATGCTGATGACTACTATGCAGAAGGTGAGAGTATGGAAGGTGATGATTGCTAGGACAGCCATAGACAAAGAGAGGGAGTTGTTTCAGTTCCAGTAGATCAGAGTGGACCTTATATTGAGGTGATTACATCAGGTGTGTCAGAGCCTTTTCTGTTGGATACTGGTGCTACAAAGAGTTCTATTATGCACTCTAAATTCCTGGCGCACCTTTGTCTGGCGAAACTAATGTTTCAGTAGGTTTTTCTGGCGCCCGGTTAGGAACCCGATTTCTAGCCCTATGTCTCTTTCTGTTGGACCTTGTGAAATCGAAGCACCACTTATTCTAACGACAGGTTGTGGTGAGAACTTGTTAGGATTGGATCTGCTGAAAAGATTGTATGCGACATTGTATTGTTCTCCTTCGGGAGTACAACTCACATTGGGTAAGACAGTGGTTTCACCAATATATTTGTCAAAGGACAAACTTCCAACAGAATTGTCGTTTCTCCCTGATATTCTTTGGGCTACTGGTCCCAATGATGTAGGTCTTTTGAAAATACCGCCATATGTTGTAACGTTGAAAGCCAATGTTAAAATGCCGCGCATTCCCCAATACAAGATCTCTAATGAAGGTGAAAAAGCGTTGCTAGCGATCATTTATGATTTGATTGAGAAAAATGTAATTGAAGAGACAAGAGGTAATGTTTGCAATAGTCCTGTTTTACCTGTCTTGAAGCGTACTGACTCTTCTCAGCCACCTGTTTACAGGTTTGTGATTGATCTTAGAGAGGTAAACAAGATAGTTGTGCCACAGTTTCCAGTCGTTCCCGATATCACTGCTTTACTGACAATGATTCCAGCCTCAGCCACTTGGTTCTCGGTGATTGACTTGAAGAATGCTTTCTTCAGCATCCCTATTGCCGTAGAGAGCAGGGATATTTTTGGATTCTGTTTAGGAGGCCGAAGCTTCCGATTTCAGAGAGCTCCTCAAGGTTTTTGTGAAAGTCCTTCTATCTATAGTCAGGCTCTGAAGTCTCAGCTTGACACTCTTGTGTTACCTGATGGCGCTACCCTTCTACAGTACGTCGATGATTTGTTAGTTGCTGCAGATACTAAGGAGATTTGTAAAGAAGCCACTTTGTCATTGTTGCGTCATTTGTCTGATTTACACCACAAAGTGTCTCTTTCCAAGTTACAGTATTGTCGACAAGAAGTGACCTATTTAGGTCACCTCTTATCGAAAGAGGGAAGAAGATTGACCCCAGAAAGAATTCAGGCAATTGCAAAATTAAGTGTGCCAATGACACAGAGAGAAGTGCGTGCTTTCTTAGGTATTACATCCTATTGCAGACAATGGATACCGAATTTTTCATTGATGCTAAACCTTTGGTAGCATTGACCTATAAAGATACGCCGAATCCCCTTCCTTGGTCCGAAGATTGTCAGAAAAGTTTTTCCGAATTGCGTGATGCATTGTGTTCGGCTCCTGTGTTGGGTACCCCGACTACAGCAAGCCCTTTACGCTGTATGTCCATGAGAGAGAAGGATGTGCATTATCAGTGTTAACACAGTCTTTTGGGGACAAGCAACGTCCATGTGCATATTTCTCGTCGATTTTGGACCCGGTAGCTAGAGCGTTGCCGAGTTGTTTGAGAGCCACAGCGGCAGCAGCTGTTTCTATTCGACAGTCTACTGGTTTGGTGATGAATAATACGCTGGTCGTGATGGTCCCACATGCAGTGGATATTTTGTTAAACAGGACCAAGACACAGCACTTAACTAGTGCTCGATTGTCAGGTTACGAGTTGACACTTTTAGCGAGCCATGTGCACATAAGAAAATGCAACACGCTGAACCCAGCTACATTGTTGCCAATTATAACAAAGACAGATGTTCCGGAACAGCATGATTGCTTTCTTAGGACAGAAGAAGAAACGAAAGGGAGAGTAGATCTTAGGGACACTCCTCTTGTAAAGTGTGATGGTACCTTATGGGTGGATGGGTCATGCTTCAAGCTTCCGAATGGTGATACGACTGCGGCATATGCTGTCACGACTTTACATACGATTGTTGAAACTGCACGTATCCCACATAATTCAGCTCAAGCAGCAGAGTTGACTGCACTTATGAGAGCGTGTGTATTATCAAAAGGAATGAAAGTGACCATATATACCGATAGCCAGTATGCGTTTGGTGTGGCCCATAGTTTTGGACGCTTGTGGAAGGAACGTGGGTTCCTCACGTCTCACGGTACGAAAATACAGCATGGTCAATTGGTGAATGAGCTCCTGGAGTCACTTACTTTGCCATTGCAAGTCGCGATTGTGAAATGCAGTGCACATAAGAAGATCACTGACGACGTTGGTCGCGGTAATATGTTTGCTGATGAAGTTGCGAAAGAAACAGCAAGAGATGTGATGAGTCGAATGTATGTTGCGGGCCCTGCAAGATGGATTGGTGACGTTGGAATGTGTGAAGATACGATAGAGAGTGTGAAGTCCATCCAAGCTGAAGCTACGGAGAAGGAATTAAGTACGTGGAGAGAGAGTACGGGTAAATTGGATGCAAATGGTTGTTGGGTTGTCGGAGCATCAGCGATGGTTGTTACCCGATACATATGTGCTTGCAGTGGTTACAATGGCACATGGGATGGCCCACATCAGTGTGAAAGGAATCTGTAAGTTATTGGCTCCAGCGTGGCAAAATGCTGGAATTCCCAAATGTGCAGAGAATGTGGTCAAAAATTGTATGGTTTGTTTGAAATACAATCCTGTTAAGGGAACCCCAACTCCAGCTGGTCATTTTGCGCCTCCAACGTATCCGTTCGAGGTTTTTCAGCTAGATTTCATCCACATGGAGAGGTGCAACAATTTGAAATACGTACTCATTGTTGTTTGTGCCTTTTCAAGATGGGTAGATGCATATCCTCTGAAAGATAATACTGCCTTGTCCACAGCAAAAGCCCTTCTCAAAGAGTTCTTCCCTAGGTTTGGTTTGCCGAGAATGGTGTGGAGTGATAATGGGGGTGAATTTGTGGGTCAAGTGATGAAACGAGTGTGTGAAGGTTTAGGAATCCGGCAGAAATTTCACGCTGCAAATCATCCCCAATCAGCTGGATTAGTTGAGTGCTATAATGGCACTCTTAAACTAAAACTGGCCAAGATACAAGCAAGCTCTGGCCTTAAATGGCCTGATGCGTTGCCATTAGCACTGTTGTCAACTAGGATGACCGTACATTCCAGAGTAGGACTTAGTCCTCATGAGATAGTGTTTGGTCGCCCGGCTAACATATGGGGAGTGCCGAGGCCAACGAAATTCAGCGAGATTGAACACCCTGTACTGCTTGATTACTTGCATGATTTGACGGCTAAATTGCGTGTTTTACACCAACAGGTTCATAATACACTGCCTCAGGCTTCTAAAGATCCAGGGCATGCAATCAATCCCGGATCGTGGGTGTTAATCAAGAACTTTCAGCGGACAAAGAACGATCAGCCCCGCTGGATTGGCCCCTATTTGGTGATTTTGTCCACAAGATCTGCAGTGCGAGTACAAGGGAAGAAAAACTGGATCCACGGCGTACACTGTAAGAGGGTCCCTTTGCCTCTACCATATGACCGGTGGGTCCAGGAGGGAATTGCTGACTCGGAAACTGAAACAGTGCCTCGTTTTCTGCCTTTTAGTGACGCACGCGTCACAGGGACAAATTCTGAGCGAGAAAGTGACGATCTTCTCCAAAGAGCAATACCATCACCACTTCGATTGGACACTACTGAGCCTGAACTTTTGTTTTGCGACCAGACATTGCCTGGAAAAAGCCGTTATAACTTGCGACCGAGAGTCATGGACAAATAAAATGAAATTTTGGTCCTCCCATCCGAAAACCTGTTTTTGAACCACCATCCGGGTTCAGCTGTAGGGTCGTGGTGAAAAGACTTGAGTGTGTAGCCTGCGGACACAAGGTCTACGGGTCTGGTTTGTTCTAGGGCGTTCCCTGGGACATTCAGAAACACTCTCAAGTGAAGAAAACCAACCGCCGCGAACAGCACGTTAGAGGATGGAGCCTTTTCACATGGAGAGACCTGTTGAAAGAATAAGTTTCAAGAGGAAAATATGTGCAACCATGAGCAGAAAATGTTTTCTAATTATGTGTCTTTGTATTTTACTTAGTCTAATGATGTCTTTAGTGGGGTATATCATATTCTCTTTTCAAGTGACATCTGCACCCACTGTACAGCCCATGCCTTCCTCTACTATCTCCTCACATTCTTTTCACCCTCTACCTGAACACGAGTCCGTTAGAAGATTAGAGTTTATGAACAACTCCTTTGTTCAGCTCTTACACCAACACCAGCTAGTAGTGAACAGAACCAACTGTTGGGTGTGTGGCCTTATGCCTCATACTACTGAGAAAGGTATTCCCTACCTAGTGCTGCCATTCAGCTACAATGGTTCTGTGTGGGCATACCGAACGATGTTCATCTATGCTCGCGAAATCCACCCCCTACGTTCCGTCAAAGACAACCCAAAGAATAGTGCTCTAGTTAAGGGGATAGTCGACATGATAAGGGGAACTAGTTCCTACGAAACTATCCCGGAAGATGAGACACTAGCGTATATTGGATGGAACGTGACTGGATATGGAGCGAGTCTGAGCGAGAACCAGCAAGCAAAAAGATCCGCTCCAATTTGGATTGTACCCCATCAGGGTCATCTATGTCTGCAAGGTAATGGCAAGAATCCAAGAGCTCAGTTAGGGAAGAGTATCTGCACTGAAACGTATATTTTTGCGTCTCAGACTTCCCCTTTGTTCTTAGCAGCTAGGGGTACCTACTTTATCTGCCATGATAGGGCCTACACGTGGTTGCCCCCTGACTTCTCGGGCACATGCTTCGTTTCATTCCTGTTGCCTCCCACCTACACAGCTGCGGCAGATTACCATAAGATAAGAAGAATTAGGGGTGTCTTCAGCAAGGAAGACACTGCAGGACAAGAAGCGGGAGACTTCTTTAGGGGTTTTCTGCCGTTCTGGGGACCTATGGCTAACAACAGGAATGTGAGGCAATTGACGCGAGTGGTTGAATCCACCATAGTCGAAACTGTAGGTGCCCTTAATAATTTGACTGCTGAGCTCCAGTCGGACCGCCTTATGACCCTGCAGAACAGGGTCGCGTTAGACATCATACTTGCAGACCGTGGTGGGGTATGTAGAGTGATCGAATCCAGTTGTTGCATTTTCATTCCAGATAACGCTCCAACAGTGTACCAGGCCATCTCCAAACTACATAGGATCTCTGAATCCATCCATATAGATGAAGGAGACTGGTCGTTCATGGGATGGTTCTGGGAACTGTTATCCACCTGGGGATGGAAAGTTCTGATGGTCATTGGGATACTTCTAGCCATCCTTTTCCTGTTTTGTCTGTGCATACAGTGTGTTCCTGCCATATGCGGCCTATGTGTTACATCATGTGTAAGGAAACCTGTATCAAGGGACGAGCTAAGTAATAGGATGATGCTACAGCAACATCTCAATGAATTCATGAACATAGACCTAGACTCAGATTAGCATGAGTGTAAGTAAATTGCCTATGTAAGGGCAAAAGGAGGGTCTGTGGTACTGAAAATTCTGGACCTGTGTCATTAACATCATTGTAACATGACGATTTTGGTATCAGCAGACCGGTAATGACAGGTATGCTATATCTGAGTATTTGCGTCATATTCGAGTGACGGGATCACTCTAATATTAACGATTCCCTTGTGAACCCTCGGGTTCCATTTTGTGTACGGCAGCCATTTTGTGGTTGCCCTCACATAAGGCAATGACTAAAGCCAAAACGCGCCTTAGGGGACACGTACACTTTCAGTGACCTGGGCAAGCTGACTCCACTGTCCAGAGCCAGAACCTGTTCGGCCAGTTTTAGTTCCCAGTGGCCGATCGAGATTAGGGGCCCAGGTGCAGCATGCTATAAACCCTTCATTGCACACATCTATATCTAAATCTTATTCACACCTGTCACTGCTCTTTCTTTATGACCTGCTTTACGAGGAGGAGGTGCCCGGTTTTATTAGGGGTCCAGATTATATCTGTTGCAGGTGTTGGGCCTCACTGGGTATTTGGTTGTGGGCTGGACAAACTGAAAATGGGCTTGTCATCATGAATCTGTCTTTTTTTGTTGTAAGAAATATGTGAATGACCCACTGTAAAAATAAGGAATGTTTGCCTAAAGCATAATATTCTGTATAAAAGAGATAGCTGGTTTCCATGAGAAGGCAGTCTCCTGAGAACATACACATTGTTGTACTTCTAGGATACCTGTTGCTGGCTGCAGCCAATAAATTGATCTTTGAAGCCACCAAGAAGACTCTGTGTTTCTGTAGTCTGAGACAGGAAGAACTCGAGGTAATTGGGTGTGTTCCCTGGCACCGCTGGGTCCAATAAAACCCAGTACTTCAAACGGCTATCATGAAGTAAGTGCCTTCCACCTTCTAGAATATTACTTTATCACTATTCTTACAAATGATTGTATTAGAGAAAAATTCTACCACATCATTTAATAGTATCCGATCCTTATCACTCAACTACATGTATGATGCTGTGTATATAAATATCTTCATAACTGGTGTACACACACATGTGACATATTGACCATGAGGGACTTCTTGTCTTTACATACATGTGCTTAGACATGACTATATAGCTTTAGGATTTTGTAGACTTGTTAGCGGATTCGTTCCTGCTCTGTGCCTCATACAATTTCTCTCCTTCAGTTATTTTTGATATTATCACTCTTATTGTATGAATACATTCAAGGGCCCAACCCTTGTGAGCAACCATCTTTGAACAAGTTCACATCCTGTTATTATGTGCATCTATTTTGTTGGTTGTGATCTTGTCACGACAATGTCTTTCATCACCATTTTACTACCAGAGGCACACCCCTTGCCTGTCTGATTACCACTTGGTATTAATCATCAGTTTTATCTAGCTGTTTATCTCCACCTTGCCTCAAAACTGCTTTTTAATGATACAACCCTCATTCAATTCACCACCCACATGGAGAAAATACATTTGAAGAGCTCTTTTCCTAAAGCTATAGTGCTGTAACCTGTGTCTAGGTAGTGCTCCCCCCATAGTATATCAAAAACCTGGTAGCACTTTTGCTTTACTGTCATTATGGTTACTTAGACTGTTGTGTTGACTTGCCTCTGTACAACCTGACTCTCATGAATGCCTTTGCCCAAATGACCATCTAGCTATGTTATAATTTTGGGTATTTACTTTACTATAGTGATTTGCTCTAGCAGAGCACTCATATTACTCAGCGCATTGCTCAGTTTATCATCTAGCTATGCGTTTATGCTTGTTCATTTAAATGATTGTGATTTCCGGCTGCACTGCGCATCCACACTTGACTTGATCATGGTTCACACTTGATGGAAAATCACAAATACATACATGAATATATGAATGAATATTTTCTTGGTATAATAGGAGTTTTCATTGTTACTGAGCTCACAGTACCTGTCTTTGTCAGTGAAGCTTGCACGGCTATGCGGTATTGCTTGGACCTCATTCCAATCGGAATCATAAGTAGTGTAAAAATACCACACAAATTTTACCAGCTAATACCTGTACCAGTTTTATTTGAGCAGCTAGGAATGAGTGAAAGCATGTGGTACTGAGGTGTTATTCCCCATTCTAGGTAGTAGAAGTGGCAATCAGGAGGTAATAATGTACTCAGTAAATAACACTAATTTATTTACCGGGTGCGGTATTGCTGCACCAAATATCAGGCCAATGGTAAAGAGGTCTGTGTGTCTTATGGCAGCTTAAAGAAACCACTTCACTACATGCAAACCATATCGATTGGATTTTTAAATGTTTGTTTTTAAAAATGTTTTAGCACCATAATCCCCTAAAACGTCCTTGGAAACTACCAGTGTCATTCTCGCAAGCTCAATGAAACTTGGATGCTGGAATGAATGCCCCATTTGATTCAAAATTCACATGAAAAGAACAGAATTAGAACACCCAAGAATTGGAGCAATATGCCCTGCATAAATAGCACAGGAGTCTAATAGGAATTATGTCAAACAGAAAAACAACATACATGGATATTATTTTACAAGGACGGGAGCATTTTTCAAGCGAATGCACCCTCGATGGGAAAGCATTGAATGAATTTGTTGTTGTCATTCCTTTGAAAAGGTTACACTGATTAACATAGGTTGTAAACTATGTCAATGAGTTGCGTGCTAATAGTTGGATGGGAATGACTTTGCAAATCTGAAACATTCCCTGGCAGAGGAACTGGGTGAAAGTGCAGATGATGAAACATACTCGTGCAATGTCACCACTCTCTTTGTTAGCAAAAGAAGGCCACTTTATTAAGACAGGTCTGTAGGAAATACTTCATGAAAGTACAGAATTCATTTTGAAAACAAACCTGACTAATACATTAACTCCTTCGCATGCCAGGTCTACCCTCACCCCCTTGGCAATCCTTTTTTTTGGCTGAGGTAGTTCATGCTTAGGCCCACATACATTTTTGGCCACATAAGGTACCCACGCCAAATTTGCGTCCTGAGGATTCTAAAGGTACCCAGGGTTTCTGGATTCCCCTGGAGAGCACCAAGAAATTAGGTAAAATACAGCTAAATTTTGGGTTTTTGTGGAAAAATGGGGAAAAAGTCCTGCAGAAGAAAGCGTCTGTTTTTTCCCCTGCAAATAGTATCAACAAAGGGTTTGTGGTGTGAAAATCACTACCGTGCCATCTTTCAGGAACAGGCAAACTTTTGTCAGAAAACCAACATTTTCGACACAGTTTTGGCATTGTACTGGGACATAGCCTATGTGTCCTATTGTTTGTGCTAACAATCTCCTTCCAGTTAGTGTTAGAAATGGTTATGAAATCAATAATGGATCCCAGAAAGCTATACATTACTGAAAAGTAGATAACATTCTGAATTCAGCAAGGGGTCATTTGTGTAGATCCTTCAAGGTTTTCCTTTTGAAAGTAACAGTAGAAATACAAAAATACAAGTGAGGTAGCATTTTTTTAGGGAGACCTGGGGGAAAGCTGGGTGGTAGGAAATTTGTGCTGGCCCGGTGATCCCACAACTTTTCCACACAGAAATGTGAGGAAACAATATGTGTTTGTCAATGAATCAAATTTACAAGGGTTTCTGGGTTAGTAAATCTTGTGGTATCCACACAAAACATATCACATATTATTCCCTTAGTGACCAATTTCCAAAAAGATGTGAAGGCAAAAGGTGGTCACTGCAGAGAAAGTATGTACTGACGGTAAAAAGCAAAAAAAAAACACCAAAACACTTCTGCACACCCATCCACTAGTCAATCACAGGCATTCTGGTTGGATTAAGCATAAGGGTAAGTAAATGGTTCAGAAAAAAAAAAATTATTCTCCAATGACTTTATGAAATACAATCCGCAAAAGTCATTGTTAATAATTTCAACATTAGAACAAAGAACTAATGACTTACAACTTGTGAGCTGTAAAGCCACATCAAGGCACCATCCGCTTTACAGTCCAATCACATGCCTTTCATGCGTCAGACACAGAAAACCATTCACCCTGTCAGCTGTGGGCCCAACACAATACATCACTTACATTTACAAACAGTGCCATTCAAGGGTCCATCACTCTCATACGCCAACAGGACTAACACCCCAATCTCACCACAAAACACCCAAACATCAGACAACTGACAAGCACACCTTAAGCAAGTTCATACACATATTGGCTACCAGCCACCAACACACCGCCAGTCCATGCACACTGCCAGCCAAGCGCCAGTCTACATACACTGCCCGCCAAGCAAGTGCCAGCCTACACACACCGCCAGCCAGGTGACAGTCTCCACACACCACTAGCCGCCAAGTGCTAGTACACATGCACCACCAGCAAAGCGCTTGTCCACACGCACCACCAGCCAAGCGCCAGTCCACACGCAGCGCCAGTCAAGCACCAGTCCACACGTGCCGCCAGCTAAGTGCTAGTCCACACACACCGCCAGCCTTGCGCCAGTGTACACACACCACCAGCCAAACGCCAGTACATGCAGGCCGTCAGCCGAACTCCACTTCACACACTCACACACACACACACGCACACATAAACTTTCCCTGGTATCTAGTGGCTTTCTGCCTGCCTTGGGGGCAGATGGGCCTAAAACTATGGCTGATCTGGCCCCAGGGGGGTCAGAAAACAGCCAACATATTGCTCCCATAATGGGGAGCGACCCTTGCCCAAGAAGCCCCCGAAATATAAATAAAGAAAATGCCTGGTGTCTGGTGGCTTTCAGGGCCTAAAAATAAGGCCGCTCTGCCTCCAGGATGGTCATAAAATGGCCACAATTTTGCCCCTTAATGGGGAGCGACCCTTGCCCAAGGGGTCGCTCCCCTACATGTAAATAAATTCAATCCCTGGTGTTTAGTGGGTTTCTGCCTCCCTTGGGGGTTGATCGGCCTAAAAGTATGGGTGATCTGCCCTCAAGGTGGGCAGAAAGGCGCAAAATAATGCCCCCCCAAAAAAAGGGGGCGCGCCCTTGCCTAATTTCTATTTCTGTGGTCATACAAAAACCTTTCATTGCTCTATTCAGTTTTCTTACTTTGTCCATTGCTGTATGCTGAGCACCCCTCTCTAATGCCTCCTAGGTACAAACTCAGTCCAGATAATGCATGACCTAGCCTATAGATCTTCTTTCATTTGCTTTCTCAAAGTTAATCCTGACAGTTGCACTAAATCATTTTCTCTTGAGTGTATTATTGGGGCGTGGCTTGCTGAGCAGCAAGATGGCCGCTCGCTGAGAGGGCTCCGCCGGCCGCACAATAATCCTACATCATCCTACCGGTGTATGAGCCTGAGATCTGCTGAAAGTGCACGGTAAAGAAGCACTGCGAAGGCAGGAACCGGCGGCAAAGTTTTTAAAGCTGTGAGATCCCCAGAGACTCCGTCGGAAACATCCGGGGGTCCGCGAGGTGCTCCCGGCCTAGCTGTGAGATCGGAGCGCGTCGGCCTTCCCGCGCACTGACCCGGCGCGGCGGCTGGGTCCGCACAGATTTGCCGGAGTGGGGCGTGCGATCTGCCCCTGAAACATACCAGTGGCTGCTTCCGCCTGTCCTTGCGGCGGGCCGAGGAGCTGTGGCTGGACTCCGCTGCCTCCTGGTCAGAGTGTGCGGCCTACTGGAGGCTGGTGGGGGAGCATGGCGGCAGACAGCGTGTATGGCTGTGGCGGACAAGCGGTAAGCGAGTTATGAGTGGTGCCTGTCTGAGATGAGCTGATCCTGCTGCGGTCCGGATCGTTTGCCCAACGAGGGGGTGCAGCTGCGCACCAGTGTGAGCCTTGTGGAGAGGCCCAAGTGAGTCTCGGAGGCTGCCGCCGAGGATGGTGTGTGCGGATGCGAGGTGAAGTCCGCCCCATACTGCAGTTGCCCTGTACGCATCGGGAGATCTGAAGGAGACTCTGGGGTCACTGATGTAATATTGCCTCTGTGGTCTCTTCCCAGAATATAACTGTGCAAGCGGCGCAGGATGGTCCACGGCAGGACGGGCGATCTAGTCTGGTCACTCCCCCCATGGGGCATGTAAGAATGCCGCAATGTGAGGTGCAGCGAGGTTACCGGCATTGATGCGGATGGCCCGGTAAAATGGGGCACTAGACGAGGCTATCAGCACACACAAAGGAATTGATGTGTCAGTGGGGCCTGAGTCTACTAGCTGAGGCCGAGGTTGGTCAAACTAGGCCCTATGGCGCAGGATAATTGTATGCCGAGACAGAGTTGGGCCTGTATGTGCTGACCGTTTGCAGCGCTGCATCAAAAACATTTCTTGACGGGAGAATGAAGGCCAGACCCTTGCTCAAGTTTGGGTGACCTGGAGTTGGTGAGACTAGACCCCCCATGCCGAAACAGCGGCGTTGAGATCCCGAATTCATCACAGGGCACGTGTGACAGCTGGCACACGGGGGGAAACAGCTGCAACGCCTATTGAGCCGGGGGGCTCCAACAGATCACTATAGAGCGAGGGGACTGCCTCAATTGCGTGGGTGGGCCCGGCTCCGCTATCGTCAGCGCTATGGGGAAACACGACACTAAACAAACGAAGCTCCCCTTCGAGAATAAAAGACTTACCCGACAGATGGACCCAGAGCAGAGGCCGACACTGACTCAGAGCTGACCACGCGAGATGCAGCTGAGGGTGGAGGTGACGGCCTCCGCTCCCTGTTACTAGAAATGAGAACCAGCTTAAAAGCTATAGACAATAAACTGGATTGGCTCACCTCTCAGATGGACCAGGTCAAGAAGCAAGTTGATACCCACGAAAACCGATTAGACCAGCTGGACAATCTACCGAAGCACACGAATTTCAAATTGAAACTAAAGAACAGTTGCTTCACATGGACAAACTACTTAACATTATCTGGGCCAAAAACGATGATTTGGAAGCCAGATCACGAAGGAACAACCTCCGCATAACTGGCATTCCAGAAACTACAGCTATCTCCAAGATGGAAACTTTTGTTGAAGAATTGTGTTTGGCCCAGAGCTATCTGAGATGTTCATAGTTGAGAGGGCCCACAGAGTATTGGGGCCCAAACCACCGATCTGAGCCACGCTGAGGCCTATCCTAGCTCGTTTACTGAACTATCGGGACTGGGACACTATCCTTCGCCTGGCCAGAGAAAGGGGAGGCATCAACTACAAAGGAAACAACAACTCCATGTACCCGGACTTCACTCCAATGGTCCAGGCAGCCAGACGGGAATTTGTGCCAATAAAATGGATCCTGAGACAAGAAGAAATCCATTATGCAGTGTTATGCCCATGAAGGATCGGTGCACCACTTTACAGACGCTAAATGGGGCATGAAATTTGCTAAACATATAGGGGGCCACAAAACGTGTGGTCAAGCCTGCCGCTGGGGCCTCCTCAGATGTCGGACTCAGTGACAATGATTGAACAGCGGTCGCATGCACCGCCAGGTATCGTTACCACCATACCAAACTGTTAGAATCTGTGTTTTTCTGTCATTTAGCCGCTAGTAACTCCATTGCGCAAGTACTATGTTCACAAGGGCATGAGCTGTGACTGTCTCCAGAGCATCATTTATGTTGTATTTCAGGTTCAACCCTAACACCTTTGTGCGGCCACCCCGCCGTATAACAGGGCTGTACGCCGGTGTAGTCATCCCCCCAGGGTGTTCTCCCACCAATGGTCCCAGTGCCAATGGCTGGGACAGTTTACTGTGTTTGTTAGTTGGGAAGGGAGTTTGTACTCAACGTAATTAGGGGGTTGGTGTGGGTGGGGGGAGGGGAGGGACTGTTAAAGTTGTTAGACAGGACAGTAAGAACCTAGATCAGTGAACTGCAGGCAACACCCGGATCACGCCAAGCAGGTGCCTTACCTTTAGCTCATGTTCACATTGTCCTTCGCTATTTGTTCTTACAAGAGAACACCTCTATGGTAACAACCCAGCAACGCATAGCACTCTACCGAAACCTCTTGACGTTAAAACTAATCTGACATGACGACCTATAATCTCCTTACATGGAATATTAGAGGGCTCAATAACTACCAAAAGACCAGACTTGTACACGCTTACTTAACAAGACATAACGTCGACATATGTTTCCTGCAAGGAACACATTTAAATAGCACTTCACACGGGAAGCTGAAAAATAAGAGAAGGGGGCTCAATTTACTCCTCCATCTACTCCAACTTTGCTAGGGGGGTGTCCATATTAATTAAACGAGGTGTAGTATGGTCAACTACTACGTCACATGTAGACCCAGAAGGTAGATTTGTGGTCCTGGGAGGCAGGCTGGGTGAGGTAAGTGTCACTTTGGCCGCAATATATGAGCCGAATGTGGACACGCCCAATTTCTTTCACACGGTGTGGGCAAAAATAGACATAGTGGGACATGACACTGTCTTATGGGGCGGAGACTTTAACGCTCTGGTAGATGACGCCATGGATAGGAGAGGAGGGGCTCGCAAGCTACACCCGAGATCTAGCACGGCGCTCAATGCCATAATAGCAGAGGGTAGTCTGTCTGACATTTAGCGACAATGGCACCCTGACATGACTGAAGGCACATGTATTTCAGCTCACCACAATGCCTGGTCAAGATTAGACTATTGGTTAGTGTCGCCTGACATAGTGGCTTGGACGACAGATGTTAAACACCTGCCCCGGACTCTGTCGGACCACGCTCCTGTCTTTCTGCAGCTGTCCATACCTGACGGAGCCCCGACAGTAAATACCTGGAGGCTTCCCCCACACGCCCTCACGGACACGGTTTTCAGGGAAGAAATAAGGGGTGATATAGAAGAATACTCTTCTATCAACACAGGAATGGTACAATCCCAGGCTACTCCGTGGGAAGCCTTTATAGCCGTCATCCGTAGGAAATGCATAGCCAGACAGGCAGGGGTACTGAAATCGATTAGGCTATCCCTTGAAAAATTGGAATCCAATATCAGAGCCCTTGAACTGCAGTACTACAGTTCCGAGGATGCTAAATTGCTGGGAGCAATAAGGGACCAAATTTCAGAATATGAAGAGGAGGCACTAAGGGAGGTGAAATTTCTGGGGAAATATGTCCAAGCCAGAAGGTATGGTGAGGGGAACAGACCGAGTAAAACCTTGGCTCACACGCTACGTTTACCCAACAATGCCACATACATATCAGAGATCCTAGATGATAATCGCGAAGTGGTCAGGGGCTCCCCGGGAATATTAGACTAATTTACAAGATTCTATACCACACTGTATACTTACTCTTCGTGCACAATACCTGCTGAATTACAGACCTACCTAGACTCCATTGAGCTGCTGTGGCTGGGCAGAGGACACCGGGCCTATTTAGATGAGCCTTATACCGTAGAGGACATCAAACAAGTAATAAATAGCTTACCCCACGGACTCGCGGCTGCATTTTACAAATGTTACGCAGATTTGATAATGCTCCAGCTCCTGACACTCTATGGAGAGGCACAGGAAACTGGGATCCTTCCTCCTACAATGAGAGAAGCAATTTAACTACTCAAGCCAGGGAAACCACCCAATGAGAAAGACTTGCATCTTCCCCTATCATTGATAAATACTTATACTAAAATCTATGCCAAATTACTGGCAAATAGGATGCAGCCCCTACTCCCCTTGATTCCTAGACCCGACCAGTCCGGCTTTATCCCGATAGGTCCACCGCACACAACCTACGTACCTTCTTTGTGGTACTACACTATCTGGACCCTCACACGCAAGCCTTGGCGGCACTTTTAGACGCCAGCAAGGCATTTGATTCGCTAGAGTGGCAATACCTATTTACCATATTACCAAGACTGGGATTTAGCCCGCTCTACATTAACCAGATAAAATTGTTGTACACATCTCCCACTGCCAGACTAAGATTAAACGATCTGGTCTCCTCACAGCTGCCAATCTCCCGGGGCACAAGACAGGGGTGTCCCCTATCCCCCATGCTCTTTGCGATTGCTATTGAGCCTCTGGCTGCGAGACTTCAGCAGCATCATGCAGCCAGGGGACTGGGATTTTCTACCAGAGGACTCATTATTTTGCTATACACGGATGACATAACCTTATATATCAATAAACCTGCAAACAACCTGCACCCAGTGCTGCAGGAAATTTTAAAATTTGGAGGGCTGTCTGGTATACAAATCAACTGGACAAAGTCAGTCCTGTTTCCGCTCACGGCCGACAATGTGCCTTGCCAACTGGAGTACCCTCTGAAATGTGCTGCCGGCCCAGTACGATATCTAGGAATATGGTTGAGCTCCAACATACAGGAATTGTGGGACATGAATTATGGCAGGGCGGTGGCATGGCTGGAGGGGAAAATAGAGACTTGGTCTAGACTACAATTGTCGTTAGCAGGACGAATCGCTACAGCCAATATGGTGGTGCTGCCTACGTTTCTATACCTACTCATAAATATCCCACTACCACTCACACAGGCCTAATTCAAAACAATGCGCTCCCTGTTGACATCCATGGTATGGGCCGGGAAACAAGCCCGCGTCTCATGGGAGCTCCTGACACTTCCTTTATCACAAGGCGGGCTGGGCGCGCCGGACATCCTGCTGTATACTGTGCACAAGCTCAATTCTTACACTACTGGGTTCACCCTGTTCCATTTCAACCTCATGTTGTGGTAGAAGCAGACAAAGCCGTGCCCACACCACTCAAAGTTGCACTATATCAACCATATAAGCGACACCACAATGAGATTGATACAGTAGAGACACTATGATGGGGCTAGGAGGGCCTGAGAAACAGAGTTAAACTAGGGGTCTTATATGCTCCTTCTATGCCACTGGCACACAACCCACACGTACCCCCAATGGAGGACAAAGGGAGCCTGGCGTTGGCGCGCGGACTGGGAATGAACACATTTGCTGATTTATATCCTGAGAGCAACTTTCACCCCCCACCAACAGAGCAAGAGGGGTTGGAGCCTACATTCTCAGAGATGTTCTTGTACCATCGAGTACGGGCGGCATGTCGACAAATACATACCACATTCCCCAGCCCCCCGCCCACTCTGCATGCCCTTGAACATATAATACCTGTCCCGTCACCGCGCAGACTTATTACACGAATATACAGTATAATGCAAAACAAGTTCCCGACGATGACTCCTAAAGCATTTCTTGAGTGGAACACGGACATTAACCCTCCACTCTCTGATGAGCAATGGAAGTTCTTCTGCAGCTAATTACGGATGCTTTCTCCTAACTATAAGTTAAAACAAATCCATTTCAAATTCTTGCATAGGTTCTACAGAACACCCACTCAACTACATCGTATGGGACTAAGATCTGATGCTAGTTGCTGGAGATGCAGGGCGGTGCCTGCATCATTCTTACACCTGGCTTGGAGCTGCCCTCTCGTAGCCAAATACTGGGCAGACATATTCATCACCATTGGGGAGGTCCTGGGGACACCAACTGAGCCCAATCCTCTGGTGGGTTTATTAGGTTACGTGAAGGAGACCCTTAGCGGGTACACGGAAACTACACGCCATGCTACTATTACTGGCAAAAAGGAGAGTGGCTATGCATTGGGGGAAATCTAACGCTCCATCGGTAAAGATTTGGTTACAGGATGTCATTTACTGCCAATCCCAGCTCTCCACATTCTGGGAACTAATGCTCACAGCCTCCAGACCCAAAGAAATATGGGGCCCGATACTAGAATGGCTACGTACAAATCAAACTGGGGACGCTGACGCGCCTAGCCCTGAAATAGTAGAACTACACAACTAGACTCACACTGCTGTGCACAGGTGCCCTGTGCTTTGTGCTGAACAAATAAGACTGGAAATGAGGTGGCAAAATGGCAAGAGCGTAACAGCATACTATCTGATAAGAGCAAATGGGTAACGCAAATAAGTTTTGTTGCTTCTAAGCAATCCTTTATGACCTGCTGTCCTGTGTATTAAATGTTAAGTTTGTTGTAAGATTGTAACCACAATAGACGTCATCCACTGGCGTCAAGCAAAATGTAATTTGAAATTGTATATGAAAATGCCAATAAACAATTTTTTTTTTAAAACGTGTATTATTAACATATCTGGGCTCCCTCTGCTCGAAAAAAGGCCAGCTAAAACAAGTAACAGACTACCCCAGCACATGCCACTTTCCCCTACCATACCACCTCGTGCCTGCTGCTGTGAAATCCAAGAGAGCAGCTATATATTTGCTGATCCGCATATTTAGCTGCCCATCTTACAAAGAAATGTCCAACAATCCATGTACTAATTTTGCCCGAATTCGGTCCATTAACGCAACCTGAAGTGAAGAACAAAAAGAACAGATCAGATAAGCAAGAACTACAGCAACCCAAAGTTATATTCTCACACACTTCTCACAACATTGAGATTTCCATCTTCCAATTCTTTTAATTTCTGCCCAGGAACATCTAAGTCGCTCTGCCTTAGTCACTACTCCAATTTGAAAAGTGTGTGTTCTGTAATTTCAGTATTGCACACCCAATTTTTTCAAAGCCATTCTCAGTGCCGCCAACAAGTTAGACACTGTAACTCTAGTTCCATTCCCATGTCGGAATATTTCTTTATGTGATAATCTAAATTTACTCTGAAACAGCACCCATTTCTCGACTGGACATAAATCAACTTTACCACTCCTATTCAGCCATACCCATCTTCCCCTGCCCAATTGATCTGTCTTTGAAGCTTTCAACCATATCCATAGTATTGATCCATCGAAGCAAACATCATTTCTAAACAAACTTCTCTGTCCCCTTAAACCCAATATTTCTGATGCCCAAAACGTACCATAAAACATCCATAACATACACAGTCTAAAATTGTGACCCTCAGCTTCATCATAACAGCGACTGTTTAATGTTACTGATACCTGTGCCATTAGGCCCATTGTGATTGGTTCTCTTAGGGCTGTTCGTCTATCCTGTTCTTTACTACAGCCTTTTAGAACTTTTCACTGGATCATAACCTCACCATAGCTTTCCATACAATGATATGCCATTCAGCTTGCCTGCTATAGTGGTGTGTGATAACCAGTGGCGGCTGGTGACATTTTAATGTGGTGGGGGCGGAAAAGTTTGGGATGAGCGCCCTGTAGCGAGCGAGCCCAGGAAAGGGGGGGGTTCTCCCCCGGGAAACTTTGGGGAAAAAGAGTGGGCAATGGTTAATTTTCAAGCAAATTTGTCACCAGACAGGCCCTGTGTTTTTGTTAGTTTATGTCCTGGCAAATGGCTTGAATTTTACTGCTTGCATTTGTCTGCTCCTGAGGTCAGCAAACCAGTGAGTTTATTATGTAGGCTGCATGCAAGCCATTTGTCAGGCCATAAAGACAGCAGACAGGACTGAGGCCAGGGCTCAGGAGTCAGACGGTATGACACGGCAGCTGAAGTCCACTGTGAAAAACTATGAAACAGCTTGCAGTGGCCCCTCTCGCTCGCATGTAAATCACATTTTCACAATAATAGTACTAATCCAGCTCTCTGGAGGTCAGAGTGCTGTGCAATGAGTCTAAACGAGTGGTTACTTCAGCCAATAAGTAACCCTCATCCCGCATAACAATAGGTTTCACAATCACAGGCACAGCAATTAAGAAGGAACACACAAGAAAAATTCCAATGCGCACAGTGACAAACTATGAGAAATGTCTGTTTCTATCAGTGTTAAATAGCGCTAATTCTCACTGAATGCATTGAAGCGTTTTAAATGATCCCCAGTTACCTTACAAACAGGAAAGGTCACATTTTTGTTTGTTAGGCTCCAGGATTAAGTGATTTGCGCAGATTCACAGGATGTTGTGAAACGTCGAGAGTGAGACTCAAACCAGGTATCCCACCCATTTCCGAAGTCGGGAGCTCTGGCCCTTAGGCTCCATTCTCTCCACTTATTTGGACTTTGACTGTACCAAATTCCTATAACCCCACACGCGACCTAAGCACATAAAGGTAGTAGGTATGTGTAGACACCTTCAGTGTGGGCCCAAAATGTAGAACGACCTGGTTGCACTTCCAGAATTCGCTTCTCTTGCGGCAGTGCCTGTAGGTCCCCGCGGTTGCCTGCAAGTGAACATGCGTGTTTTAGCAGTGACAAAATTAGCCATTGACAAGGTGGCCTGCCGGCAATTTTTTCTTAGGTTACTTATCACCAAAAAATGCGAGTGAGCGGCACGCTACTTCAGTCGCGGCTCGCAGTACTCGCGGGGGGGGTTGCGCGGGGGTGGGGGGCCGACGAAGGGAAAATAAAATTTAGAAAAAACTTACCTGACCGCCTCTGCTCCTGGTCCGCGTTGGCGCCTCTTCAGGAACAGCACTGGAGTGGCAACCCTCAGCCAATCCTGGCGCTGCTGCAGCGCCAGGATTGGCTTAGAGCACGGTTATTCTTCGCCCGCCGCCTGCCCATTAGGAGACCGAGGGGCTCCTAATGGGCATGCGCAGCTAGTGCAAACACAAGTGCGCATGACTGGGCACGGGCGAAAAATTCGCTCACCTTCCCCACTCATGCACACTTGTGCTGCTGCCTGTCCCTGGCTGGTCTGACAATGCATGTGAGTCAACATGACGCCGGACCGCCAACCCCCTTCAGACTCTGAAGGGGGTGGGCGGTCTGACGATCATGCTGACTGACATGATTGTCAGTTCTCCCTCGGCGTCTCTGAACTTAAGTAAACTGAGTCAGAGACGCCGAGGGAGCTGCGGGCGCGGGAGGGCGGGGGGGCAACGCCCCAACGCCCCAATGGATGCACCGCGCCTGGTGATAACCCCTTTTCTACCAACAACATTACAAAATTAAAAACTTGCTTTTCTTTTTCTTCTTTTATACTGGGTTGTGGTATTCTAGCATTACCATGTTTCGGAAATTCATGCCAAGCTTGCAGATAACTTATTTTGGTTGACTCTGCTAGTGACCTCACTACTAATTCCACCACTCTCATTCCCCATGCCTAAAATGTTCTGTGGCAATCGTGTCTTCTCGCTGTCTGCAGCGGGGGCCAACCTGCAAAACCTCTGCTACTGAAAACAAGATAAAGCGTCTGCTATATTATTCTTCGCTCCAGGCACATGTCTTGCTTTAAAGACAACATAATTCTGCAAACACTTTAGCATGAAGGTATGTAGCAGTCGCAAAACTCGCAAGTCCCTGGCCTTCTGTTTGTTAACAAGCTCAACAACAATGACATCCACATTATACATGACTGTCCTGTTTTTAAACTCCTCTCCTCACACATGCAAAGCCACTACTAGAGGAAACAAATCCAGAAAAGCTATACTACGTCCTTGACGCAACCAGTGTTCAGGCCATCCTTCCACACACCATCTACCTTCCCAAAAATGCCAAAACCACTCACTCCCTCTGCATCTGAAAGTATCTGCATTTGCCAAATCATTTCTTCTTCCAAGAAATACAATGAAACACCATTGAAATCCTCCAAAAAATGCAACCAAATACATAAATCTACTTTCAGTGCTGCCGTAATTCTCATTGCAAGACCATGTCTCCTACAAAAAGTCCTGCCAGTTCCTACCACTTTACATGCGAGAATTAAATATCCTAAAGGCTTTTGTACATTCATCAATTCAAGCTTTCTTAGTACAATTACCATTTCTAAAAAAGTTTATATTTCATGTACTTTACTCCTTGGTAATCTTCTCTTCAACATCTAATTCGATGCCCAAAAGGTTAACTTAGTAGTACTTTAACGGGGTCAATGGGACACCTAACTCCAAAGCTATTGCTTTAAAACACTGCAACACCCTTTCACACTGTCCTGGGTGTTTTTTGCCTACAAATAGAAAATCATCCAAATAATGGCATAGCATGTTATGATCGCTTTGTTTGGTGAAACACCACTGTAGAAAACTACTAAGTAACTCAAACAGTGCACATGATATTCCACAACCCATTGGCAATGTTTTATCTACATAAATGGCTCCCCCAAATTGCATACCCAACAAAACCATATCAACTGGGTGAACATATAGTAATCTGAAAGCGGACTGTATGTCACTTTTTGCTAGTTCAGCCCTCGTTCCACCATGCCTGACCAACTTCATGGCTTCATCCACCGATGCATAAGTTACATGTGTATCTTTTGCTGCAGTGTAATCATTCACAGACTGACCTTCTGTCCATGACAAATAATGTATTAAGCGATCTTCACCTTCTGCTTTTTAGGGAATAACACCTAAAGGGGAAATCATCAAATGTTTTGATCGCCAGTGCATAAATGGACCTGCAGTTTTCCCTGCTTGTACCTCCTTGTCCAATTTTTGTTGTACTATGTCTTGCATTGTATTGGCAGATTTTAAATTCCCCGCCCACCTTTTTACTCTGAGGTCTTGGTAACCTAAACGAAAACCTTTGTTGAAATCCCAGTATCATCTCAACACTGATTCTCTACCCGGATATGCTTGTAACCATTGTCCCTACACCTCAAGTTTAACTAGTGTATGAGCCCTTTGGAATAGACTGGAATTGTCCTCTTCTCCTTCTTGGCCTCCCTTTCTCTCTGTATGATACTGCTGCAAAACACTGTGTAAGCGGATGTGCAGACTTGTCTTGCACATAACCTTTATTTAACCCCCAACTCACTACTGCTGCCATTGTTTGTCCTTTTCCATACCATCCCGTCCCTTGTTGAATGGGGCAATATTGAAAAGGCTGATATGCAACTGGTAATCCACTGGCTGTATGCATCGTCGCAGGAGGATGTGTAGAGGACATCCATTGCAAGCATAGTTCTGAATCCACATCACCCCATGGCTTGTCTGTGTTTAAACTCACCCTCAACATATCTTAGCCAACCATAGCCTCCAAAATACATCTACCCTTTTCTTAAAATGTCCATGTATTTAAAAATTTCAATGGCCCTGTCTATGTGTTTGTCACTGTACATACTAGCCTACATTATAAATGCAGATGGCCAGTTTTCTGTATTCCTAGGTACTCTAGGTCTCCTAGCCAGTGCCCATTCCTCTTCTTTAGATCCTTCTTTTGCCTGAATGTCTCTATGAAGTAATTTAAATACATCGACAAATTCGTGTTTCCATATCTTGTTCTTTGTTTTAGCAGACAAGTGTGACCCTAAAGGCATGGCATTTCCCATATAGGGTAGCCTTTTGTTATCTAGGTTACTTTCTGTATCTTTTGCTCACCTTTCCCTTCCCCTTTATCTGTATTGTTTGCATCTTCACACTGTATTTCCTTATCACACATTACCTTTTTTTGCTGCTATTCACCTCCTCTTTTGGAATTCATATGCATATTATTCTTTCTCATTGTCTTCCTTTCATTAAATTCATCAACCAAGATTTCATCGCCTACACCAATGGATCTTTTTTGTTGTTGTAATTTTTTTATTGTAAGAACTTTAAATAACGAGTGCACAGTATGGTGTACCAGGTGACTAGCATTAGACAATACAATGCAATTGGAGAGAATCAGGTAACAGAATACACTACAAGTCAATCAGGGAGAGGGAAGGGAGAGATGGGAGCAATAGGGAGGTATAACATCTGTGACACAGGTTGCACAAAGGTACAAGGATACAAGGTGAGCCCCCCTCCCGTCAATGAGACGTGTCCCTCAAGGTGTGAAGGCTGGTCGAGCCATCGACCTGGGCCAGCCAAGAGGAGGAGGGCAACTGGAGCTGGGGTCTCTGGTCTGATCAGGGGTGGGAAGATGGGGACTGCGTTCCCAGAGTTGGAGTGATAGGGCCAGAGAGGGCCGGGAGGGGAAGTATATGCACTAAAGGGGGGGAGTAAAGAGGGGTGGGGCCAGTTCCCCAGACCAGCAGAGTCCCCTGTTGTCTGTCGGGGGAAATACAATAGTCTTCACTTCACACAGTAGGTCAAAGGATAGCGGGTAGCAAGGGTAGAGTAGGTGGAGTTCCCACAGAAAGAGTGCTCTGCGTACATACATCTGCACATCTATGGCTCTGCATGCCCGGCAGGCTAAAAGGCCCCAGGGAGGGGGTGTGGGGGTTAAGGGGGGGACGGGATAAAAAGAAAAGGGAGAGAGGGATAGGAGCAAGTGGGGGGTGACAGGACATGGGCTGGAGGGTAGCGGGGGAGGGGACCGTCGGGGAAAAGTTGCACAGATTGCGGGGACGCCCAACGGGAAGCGATAGGGGCGATGCAGGGAAGGGGGAGAAGAGAAGAAGGGGGGTGTAGGTGACATCCTATGATTCAAGGTTCATCTCGTAGGAAAGGGGCCCATGTCTACATGAACACCTCCGCTTGGTCTTGCAGGTTATAAATAATTTGTTCATGCAATGCCATTTGCAACATTGCCACTGTCCAATCCTCCAGGGATGGGGGTACTGAAGACCTCCATTGATGGAGGACACATATCTTGGTTGCGGCTAGGACCATGTGGAGAAGGCAACGTTGCGGGCGGGATAGGTCCAAGGGTGTCCCGGTATTGTGGAGGAGGATAACAGCAGTGGAGAGTGGAAGTTGCAGTGGAATGGATGCCCCCAGGGTATCCCCAACATGTGTCCATAAGGGGTAGACAGAGGGACACAAAGGATGTGAGTGCGATCGCAGTGAGTATCCTCGCATCTCCAGCAAATCGCATGGGGAAGGAGTCCTGCCCTGTTCAGTTTTGTTGGTGTCCAGTGCCATTCATGAAGCGTTTTGAAGAGACAGAATTTCAAGCGGGCCTCCCGAGTGCCCTTGTCTGAGGCGTCTAGGGTGTCTGGCCAGTCCTCCTCCTGTAGGGTAATCTGAAGGCAGGCTTGCCATTTGACACAGAGGTTGATTAGAACAGGCTGAGAGAAAAGATGTCCTTTGAGTATGCCATAGAGCTCTGACATTACCTGTAGTTGCCAGCCCCATGCGGTCAGGTACGTCACCACTGGCGATGATGGCAGGGACCAAGGGTGTGGGCCCAAGCAGCACCGTAAGCAGTGGTGCAGCTGCAGGTAGCGCCATGCTTGCCTTGGGTGAAGACCGAATTCCTCCCTCAGGTGGTCAAAGGGCTTTAGGTCCCCGTCGCCCAGAATTTGGTCTAGGGTGTGGATGCCCGCCTCCATCCATGAGGTCCAGTGTAGAGGCCGCCCGTGTAGACGGAGACCCCGATTGCCCCACAGCGGTGCCTTAGCATGCAAGAAGAGGTTCATGCCAAAGAGGTGATGGGCACGTAGCCAGGCTTTTTGCATGGCTTGTATTACAGGGTGTGTGGGGCGCATCTGAGAGGTTGGACCTCCTTAGAGGGGTCCCAGACCTGTGCCACCAGGGAGAAGGGATCTCTCCATAAGGGTCCAATGTGGGGGATCTGGAGTGCCAGGGAGCAAGTATGGAAGTTGGGATAGATGATGGGCTAGGGCGTGGTGCACTACGGACAGTAAGCCTAGAACTTCACATGAACGGTGCGCCATGAGCTTGGACGCAGCCAGCCGGGGCCGCGAGGGGCCCCACATGAAGGACCGGATCAGCGAGTCGATGGTGCAGAGGGAGGCAGGAGGCACTAATATGGGGAGCATTCCCAGTTGTGTAAGTGAAGAGCTGAAGGGTGACCATTCTCACCGCTTGCACCCTGCCCCACATGGAAAAACCCAGAAGGGACCATTTCTCAAAATCCCGTTTCATCTGGGCTTTCAGGGGGTCCAGGTTGTCCGACACCATCCCGGCTAGGCCTTTATTGACCAGAATTCCTAGGTATTTGAGATGTGAGGGCTGCCAGCGGAAAGGGGAAGCCATGGATTGCCACTTTTGTGGTGCCGGAGGAGAGCGGCAGGGCCTTGCTCTTATCCCAGTTAACTTTGTAACCAGACAGAGCAGCAAATCCATCGATGATCTCCAGCAGCCGGTAGAGAGTGATGAAGGTCTGTGAGGGTGAGCAATATGTCGTCGATGTATAGGTAAAATTTGGACATGCCGTCCATGAGGGGAATTCCTGATATAAGAGGCGAGTGGTAAATGGCAGAGGCAAGGGGTTCAATGGCCAGGAGGAACAGGAGGGGGGAGAGTTTGCAACCTTGGCGAGTTCCCCTGTGGATCAGGAAAGGATCAGAGATTAAGCCCCCACAATTGACCTGGGCGGTTGGGCAGTCATACAGCAGTCGTACTTTGGCAATAAAGTCGCCCCCTAATCCGAAGCGCTCCATGGCGGCAAAGAGGTATCCCCATTCGATGTGATCAAACGCCTTCTGGGTGTCCAGGGAGAGGGCCACTGCGTCATCCGGGAGATCTTTGGCCACCCAAAGGGTATTGGCCAGAGTGCAAAGGTGGTTCCTAGAGGAGCGGCCTGGTACAAAACTAACCTGTGTGTGGGGAATCAGGGAAGGTATGACTTTGCAAAGGCGTGACGCCAAGATGCTGGCAATTATTTGAATATTGCAATTCAACATGGATATGGGCCTGTAGCTGCCACACAATAACGGGTCCCTCCCTGGATTGTGGAGGACTGCGATCACCGCTCTGTTGGAGAAGGGGCCCAGTGAGGCTGACTGTTCAGCCTCCCGAAACGCCGCATGCAGGGAGTCTACCACCTCTTCGCCTGACCATCTATAGAATTCCACTGGAAAGCCATCCTCACCCGGGGCTTTGTGATAGGACAGTTTGGAGGTGGCTGACGCTATCTCTTCTTTGCTAATCTCCCCCAACAGTAGTTCCCTACCCTCGTCCGATAAGCAGGGGAGGTTCACGTCATCCAAGAAGGCGGCCACGCGGTCCGCAGACGCTGGCATCTCCAGGGAATACAGCGTTTTGTAGAACAAGGCAAATTCGTTGACGATGTCCTGCGGCCGGGTGAGCTTGTCTCCATTCTCCCGAGCATATAGCAGATATGGCCATGGCAGCCTCTGTTTGTCTCAGTTGGGCTGCCAGTAGGTGACCCGCCTTCTCACCCTGCTCGTAATGTCACCCTTTCTGGCGCTGAAAGGCATATTCGGACTTGGAGGTGAAAAGGCCATTGAGTGCCATGCGCACTTGTTCCAGTCGGTGGCGGTTGGGTAGGGTACGGTGGGAGGAGTAGAGGTGGGTAAGTGAGCCTCCAACTCGGTCTGGCGGAGAGTCGCTTGCTTATTGGATTTGGCAGCATCTCTCATAAATTGGGCCCGTATCATTGCCTTTGCGGCAGCCCATAGGGTTCAGTGGGAATCCACTGAGCCCCTGTTGTCTGACATGAAGGTGGAGATATGGGCTTTCAATTTAAACCTGCCCTAGGGGAAGTGATAGCCCTAAATGTGCAGGCACAAAGGCTTGCGGCCCGGTGAGGCTAAGCCCACAGCAAAGGAGAGGAGGACCGGGGAGTGCTCAGACAGCGCACCTTCCAATATGCGGGACTCTCCAATGAGAGCCACCGTTCTTTGGGAGATGAGGAAGTAGTCCAGCCTGGATTGTGTGCCATGGACCGGGGAGAGGAATGTGTACTTGTTGACATCCGAATGGCACAGATGCCAATGGTCCACCAAACCATGGTCCGAGGTCATGTCTCCCAGGAGATCTCTGGTCATTGTTTCTGTCCAGGGTTCCTGTCTTATCTAAGACAGCGTCATGGCCGAGGTTCCAATCCCCTTCGATGACATACTGCGAGGCCTCCATCTCCATGAGCAGGCGGTTCAGTTGAAGAAGGAAGGGACGTTTAGCCCCCGTCAGGGCATACACCGATCCGACACAGAGGGACCTGTCGCCTAATCGCAATTTAGTGAACGCATATCTGCCTTCTGGATCCGATCATGTTTTTACAACTGTAACAGGTAGGGACTTCCTAATAAGGATCGCTACCCCACACTTACATGGCGTACCACTCTCAGTAGGTGACTTCGACGCAATGCTGCTATGGATCACCCTACCCACCCAGTCACACCTCAATTTATCAGAATCCAGGCTGTGTAAATGGGTTTCCTGAAGGAGAGCCACGTCTGCCCTTTTCGCTTGGAGATAGGAGAGTATTTTTTTCCGTTTAATGTAGTGGGTGAGGCCATTGACATTCCACAAGAGGACACGAAGTGGATGGGAGGTGGGCATTGCGGGGGCACGCATGAGCACTTAGGGGGCCCGTGATAATAGTGGGTTACTGTGGTACACCAGGGAATGGGACCCGGCGTGGGAGGTGGAAGAGAAGGGGCACGAGTAAGGAGACGTGCAAGAGCACAGAGGGTGTGGAGGTGTGCACGGGGTGGGGGTCAGGTGGAGTCGGGCGGTCGTAGGATGGGGAAATAGGAACGGGTGAGGGGTAGGGATAGTCAGGGGAGGGTAGGCTCTCAGGGAGGTGGGAGGAGGGAGATATGAGTGGGTAGTCAATGTGTCTGGCACGCAGAAGGGGGATACTCCCGCAAGGGCACCACGCAATGCAAGTTGTGTATTACTAGGGCTAAGGACGTGAGCTACAAGTGGGGGGAAGGGGGTGTTAACAGGAAATAACGGGAAAACAGCGGCAGCGAGGTGGGGCGTAGGGAGCGCTGAACTGTGGACTACGAGTTCAAACTTGCCGAGATGGCACGCCAAGGAGGGGTCCCCTTTGGGCAGGCAGGGAAGGCCGGCTAGCAGCCGAGCGTATGCGTGGACGTGCGGGGAAGCGGTGTGCTTGTCGATGAAAGGGAGCAAGGGTGGCGTGTTGCTCCGAGGGAGGACCCGGGGGTTGGAGACTAGAGATGTGCGGGTCGTGACGCACTGGTGACGGTGGTTTGCCCTTGCTGGAGGGGGTCACATAGGAGAGCACAACTCTACAGCTAGCAGTCGGGTCATGTCAAGGTGAACAGGATATACAGCTGAGTCCTATTGGCGGGATTGCAGCAGACTATCGGCAGTATGGAGGGGGCGTCCCCGACAGTGAGGTAGAGGGCACCATGGGGTGAGCAGGCAAAGTGCGGGCCCGGTTGGATAGGGTGGAGACTGGGGGCACCCAGGGCCTAAATAGGCATCCGAATCAATGAGCCAGGGACCAGGGGTCAGCAACAGCAAAACTCCCAGAGGAGAACAAAGCTACAGGTCAGACCAGAGCGTAGGCAGCAAGACCAGGTTGGCCGGGTGCCCGGGGTGGCTAAAGAGAGAGAGGGGGGTTGGGACCTCGTCACCCCCCAGATCGTCTATCCATTGCTGCAATGCGCAGGGGAAATCAGCATAGCATTCAGAGGATAGGCTAAGACAAAAGAGCATATAGCGCACATTGTGTACAAGCAGGATCAATCAACATTTAACACATTCAGAAAGACAAAATTTTCAATCACAATCATAGCGGTACTTAGCCATCCGGTGGGTGTCGGAGATAAATAATAATAATAATACCAGCATTTGTAAAGCACGCAGCTACCTCAGGCGAGGTGTCCCGGCGCTGGGGGCCGTCAGGAAGATTAAGCGAGCTATTGCCCAGCAAGGAGCTCCGAGATCAAGCGGCCATCGTACAGAGCACGCCCCCTATGGATCTTTTTTTAATTGTCCCAACATTATCTACAGTTCCCACACCAACCACCAGTTATCCCTACCTTTTTGCAATTTCTTCTGTTTTGCATGCTCATCTTCTTTGAATTCTAACATGTTTATTTTTCTCTGTCGCTTGTTGTTCTCAGTGAGTGCTTGGTCTGCTCCAGACTTCTGCAATACACTAAAAACATTCCTCTGCTCTGTTAGCACCCTTTTCCCTCTTCCCAACACTCTTCTCTCAGTTCCCCTCCATCCAAATCATCCACTGGAAAAACTGGGAGAGAGAGAAGAAAGAGGAAGTGTGTGTGAGAGAGAGGAACATGAGATGGGGAAGAGAGAGAGGTGGAAAGAAACACACGAGGTAGAATATGAAGAAGTGAGAAGAGAGAGGTGGAGACTGGAGAGTCAAAAAGAGAGCAGAGTCACAGAGAGAGCCAGAGGGAGAGGAGAAATTGTAAGAGTGTGGGAGAGATAGTGAGAGATAGGGAGAAGAGAGAGTAGTGTGTGTGTTTGAGAGAGAGAGGACTGTGAGAGGGAGGAGAAGACAAAGAGAGAGGCAGAGAGAGAGAGAGAGAGAGAGAGAGAGAGATAGGCAGGGAGAGCCAATGAGGTTGTCTGTCCCTAACCCCCTTCAGTCTCCCTCAGGCTCAGGCTGTACACACTAGTTCCTGGTCCGCTCTTTGCCTCTTTTCATCTGCTTGGCATGTAGAGGGGAGACCGCGAGAAAAACACAAAGTCCAAGAAAGATACAAAGAGGCGCTTTATGAGTAATCAAATACTGTCAAATTACATGGCATTCTAATTATCACGTGGCCCTGTGTTCTCTTCACTTACAAATCACGCACCCAATGTAGGGAAATCGTGGGACATGTACAAGGCACACAATAGAAACTACGAATGAATGTTTAATTAAACATATATACAACATGAAAGAATGCAAGCTAAGGAGGGGTGAATAGAGAAGGTAGGAAGGCTGCTCTACAGACCTGAAGACAACTGGAGCGCAATGTGCAGCAAATCGTGAGAACAGCTATAAATCAAAAAATGCAATACATAGACAAAAATGATTATTTACCCAGGCAAACCCATTTCAGCATGCTTTTAAAAATTCACTGAGACTTTAACACATAAAGTAGGGAGTCCCAGTGGTGTCTTTCAGGTATGTTATTTGTTGATGTAAAATATTAAAAGACGGAGTTTCCAAATAAATATTGTGTAAACACGCACAACAGCGTTTCAGACAGGACTTGCTTGTGGTATCTCTCACTTGAGATTATGGCCCTGTGCCACATCCTGGTAACAGATGTTCAACAAATGTCAACACATATAACATATTTTATGAACCTCTCTGGCACACAACCTGCTTTTGATGCAAGCACAGTATGTGGTAGATGAGTCCTTCTTAGCTGGATGATTATAAAGTTATAGTCACTCTGTCATTTCTCTCCATTGATTTATCCTTCTCTCCATTCAACGTTCTCCACATAAAATTATCATCTAGCCCTTTTCTCCATCCATTACTTCATCATCCAACCAATGGAATCAATAGGTGGGCTGGAAGCCCGCTGTAAGGTCTTGTGATAGTTCAAGATCACACAACCTAAAAAGCATGGCTAAGATGTGTTGGCCTGGGGAAACAATATTTCCTTCGCCATTTGTTGCTCTTGTCACAATTAGCTGCGTGTTGTGCTTATGGAGTCGACAAGTCAGCAAGGCATGGTCCCCACCTCAGTAAACACTCCCTTGCCTTGAGCCCAGCACAAGGGTAATACAGAACAGCACTACAACCACCCTTTTACAAACAGAGGCGTCATTAACCTTTCCACGTTAACAGCTCGGGCTGGGTGGGAGGGGGCGGGTGTCACTGGGAGGTTTTGTGTAACATGAAACATTTAAGTTTTTGTTGATGGCTTCTTTCACTTTGATTAAAGACAAGGGTCTCCAACAACCTCATGAATACAATCACCCCTCAATTTGCTATACCGATGACAGGGACAGAACTGCACCTCCGATAATGAGGGCATGCTTGGTGTGACCCTCTAGGTCACAGCACACGTCCAGGACCTCACACAGAGGCATGCCACGTCCTCTACGGATACTCTTAGATTAGAGTCACGCCAAACGCAAAATAAAAATGTCAAGATATCAATTATACACCAGTTGGCCATGCAGGCCAGGGCAAAACGCCTGTATACCATGCAGGGGATATTCCTGTCCCAACATGTGTTTTAGAGGAGGAAAACCCTCTTAGAAAGGATGGGTAAGGTGGTGAAGCAGCGCAAGTCCTTTTTAGGTCTCGCCTAGGCAGCGCTTCCTCTGTCTCTTCGAGACATGCTGTATTCAGGTATGGACTTGAAGCTCCGTCCACTTTCCGTCCATCTTTTTAAATGGCTCCTGTCACTGTCCTTTGTAAACTGTGGCTTTTCATTGATCAATATGCTAAGGAGTCCCTCCTTAGTACCGCCTTGTCTCATCTTGTAACCTCCCATGAGGACACCCCCTGTTACATGTGTTGTTACTCAGTAGGCTTTAATTACAGCCTCTGAGCACTATTTTCTTAAATAGGTTTGTCCTGCCTGCAACACAGGCAGGACACACTCTCCCTCAACACTTTTTTTAAAATCATGTATCCAGCCTTACATGGTGGCCAAACGTGGCTGCAAGCCTTTCTTTTCTCTATTTATTTATTTATTTTTAATGGTGGCACTCGCGCTTTAGCTTTAAACATCTGAAGCTAAAGCGCGGGCGCCACGATTGCTTTAAAAGTAAGCAAATAGAAAAAAAGTGTTCATTTTCTTCCATGTGTTTACTTTTGAAGCAATCGCGGCACCCACGCTTTAGCTTAAAATGTTCAATACTAAAGTTCGGGTGCCGCCATTGTAACAAAAGTAAATAAATAGAAAAAAAGCACTTGGCTGCCATTTTTTTCTATTTGTTTACTGTTGTAGCAATGCCGGCACCCGCACTTTAGCTTTCAACATCTTAAGCTAATGAATGAATGACCGGTAATTATAAAGTGCGCAGCTACTCCAGCTGGAGTGTCCCGGCGCTAACAGTTCACATATGGCTGCCTTACTAGAGGCTTAGCTCTTAAAAAGCCATGTTTTCAGCAGTTTCTTGAAGTGGGTAAGATCTGATGATGCTCTTAGCGCTACCGGCAGTTTGTTCCATGCTTGGGCTCCTAGGAAGCCGAAGGATCTCCCACCTCTACGCACCAGGCGTGTTTTGGGGATGTAGGCCAAATCGGCGGAGGATGACCTGAGTGCTCTAGTAGGTGTGTAGCGGCTCGTTCGCTTTCTAAGGTAGTCTGCGCCCAAGCCATGGAAGGCTTTGAAGAAAATTACCATGGCTTTGAATTTTATCCGCTCCCTTACTGGAAGCCAGTGTAAAGACTTAAGATGAGGGGACACATGCGACCTCGGTTTCAGTCTGAGAATCGCCCTGGCTGCTGAATTTTGCGCTACCTGAAGGCGCTGAAGAAGGTAGTCCGGTAAACTCAGGTAGAGGGCATTGGCATAGTCCAATCTAGATGTGACCAGCGCAAGCACCACTGTCTTCCTGGAATCCGGAGGGAGAAGCGGAAGGAATTTCTTCAACATCGGCAGTAAGCCGAAACAGGTACAGCACGGGTGCCGCGATTGCTTTAAAAGTAAAGAAATAGAAAAAACCTTTTTTTCTATGTCTTTACTTTTAAAGCAATCGTGATACCCACGCTTTACCTTAGGTTGTTGAAAGCCCTAAAGCACCGGTGCCGCAATTGCTTTAAAAGTAAGGAAATAGAAAAAAAACTGATTTTTGGCTAGGTTTGCGCTATAGAAATACAGAAAACATAATTTTTTTCTCCTTGTTTTCAAATGTAAGGTCTGATTTAGAGTTTGGCGGATGGGTTACTCTGTCACAACATGACAGGCACCCCGTCTGCCGGATTACTGGTGCATATATCCAAATACACTGCTAATAAGGCGATGGGATGTCCATCTTGTGACAGAGTAACCTGTCGGCCAAACTCTTAATCAGGCCCTAAATTCTATATTTGATGACATCATTTTTGGACTACTTTATCTTGTTTTCTTTACATATGTGCTTTGTTGGGAGGTAACTAGTTTTGATATTTCCCCCAACAATAGATGTTGTTTTATGTATATCACAATTCTATTTGCTGATTTCTATTTCAGTATTTCGAATGGGTTGAATACCCTTTGTTTAATATGTTCCAATTTCATTTGTGAAGTATAAGATGAGTTACAACTGTTTTTCAGGAATTTCATGCCAGGAGATTTCCAAAATATTCAAAAATTAGCTATGCAAGGTTATAATGGTTGGGTTGCACATATCACTAGAAATGGAATTAAGAGCACGCTAAGCCTCACCATCACACAGGACAATAGTTAGCACAACTGAATGATGGATGTAAATAGGGATTCAGGGAAAAGCCTGAAAAGCCATCAGCCTGCCCACACCACAGGACATCTTTACAATGGACAGAATATATGGTACCACATGATTGTCATCACAACAATCTTTTTCTGACGTAACATGTTAAATTATTACTTTCCCTTTGTGCTACATTATTTACTACCTCACCCCTCACTGAAGATTATAGGGTTCAACTAGAAAGTCTTTTGTAGTCCTAATTCCTGATGATTCCTGGAGATGTCTTTGGAATTCAAGTAGCTGTTCCTTTTGTTTGTCACATTGATTCTCCGGTGCCTTTTGCGGTGTGGGCAACCAACCTCCGACCTGCCAATGACCAAGAGAGAGAAGGAGTGAGTCTCCATGGGGTGACTTCTCTAAACTGTCTTGAATTTGCACAGAAATTAGGACTTTGTGTCCTGATGTGTGAAAATTGTTGTGGTCAGCCAGGTTCATCATCATCATTCCCTTTATTTATCATAATTTATGTATATAACTTGGAACCAGAAGCTGCCCCATGTAGTTGTCCTTTCTGATGTTCTTGCTATTGCCGTGAATAAATGTTCTCAGGCTACACCTTCGTCTTCCTGTTGAATAATGTGAAATCCCTTCCCGTATATGGACATCTTTAAGGATTGTGTAGATGATGATGTTCTCATTGTTCTTACAAGATTCCACACCAGGGCTGTGTACAGTGGCAAATTCAGTTGTGACGTCGCTAGTTTTAGTGCAACTTTAACTTCATGTCCAAGGGTTCTTCAGTAGCTGTTTCTTTATTGAATTTTGGGTCCTGCTACTGAACCAGATCTGTTGCTTGATTATTTTCATTGTGGCTTCATTATGCCTTTATCAAAAACTCTCTTTTCAGTTGGGCTTTAGTTGTAGAATGGTCTTAATCTGCAACTGTTGAAGAAGATTAGATGGTCTCACTGATGTGCAGCTGTAGATTCTCCAATTCTTTGCTTGACCCATCCCCCGGCAGGCACATTGAGCAATCTCGGATCCTACAGCCAGGAGTCGTGAGTGTTGCTGCCAGGAGAGAGGTGGTAAAAAGGAAGGAGTTCTACAGACTACTGTTGCTGTTGCGAAAAGGAAAAGCACCAACAGAAGCTTCCCTCATGCAAACTGAACAGGTGTGGTGCTGGCAAGGAGCGTTGAAGCTTCTCACACATAACAAGTACTGTATTGGGGAGAATGTTAATCACAAACCAGGGTCGGACTGGGACAGAAAGTAGACCAGGGGGACCAAAATAAAAGAGGCCCCCATTAGTGACTTAGAGAGCTAAAAAAGTGACCAATTTTTGCAAATTTGGGCAGTTTTAAATAGCTAAAGACACGGTGTATAGGTCTTTTGCAAGGTACTGAAAGTCTGCATGGATTTGAGCTTGTTGCAGACAATGCTTGTTTACTGTCAGGTAAATTAACAGTAAAACCCAGCCCCACAGACCATGAAACAGGCCCACAAATAGCAAATCTGCCCATGTACTGATTTACAGACCAGCCCATTGGGCACTGCCTGATTGCCCGATAAGTAAGTCCGAACCTGTCACAAATGCACAACAAGTTCTGAACAGTTAAAGTCAATCCAAGCTACAGACATGCACCCCACCCCCCCCACCCCACGTTCTCTCTCCCCTGATGCAGCAGTAACTGTATCTGCAAACTCATACTGAACAGGTAGGGCCTGATTCACAAGCTGCACTTTTGAGTAAGTTTATACTTTAGAGCAAGTTTACCACTGATAGAGCGCAATTTTGCTCTTTCAATTGTAGGGGTGCATTATAATCACAGATAGTTTGCATCCACATATAATCTGTTGTCGTATTAACATTAGGTTATAAGATTGTGTATTTTAATAACGTGTAAGTGAAGTGTTAGGTATTTCCTTCATGTAAGACAAAGAATTAACGTTGTAACTGTAAGTGTTTAGATGAAATCCTAAACGTGTAAAAGTATATTCATAACTAATGAACGTTTTCGCTACTAATGCTCATATAATGTGTTGATATTAATGACCCATATATGTGTGTATTTTAAATCTTGTGTATTGTTCTTATGTTGGCCGAACTCGGTATGCCTAACTTTCGTTTCTCCCTTTTCGCTCTCATGTTAAGGGTTGCTATTAGAGTTCACGTGTTTGTGGAATTTTCCTCTTTTTCACGTTTCTGTTGCAGGTGGAAGAATTCTTCCTTGTTAGTTAGAATAACGCTTTTGTTTCAGGAAATAGACATAGGGAGGAGAGGATGCCTTTGAACATCGGCGCTGATAATGTGGGAGGTGTTCTTTCTTGTCTGAGAAGGCTGGGAACCAAGGTTATCGAGCAGGAGCGTGGGAGCACCGTTGCTTCATTGAAAGTTACCTACAAGGAGGTGCCTGAATGGATGAGGCGGTCTTGTGATGTGTTGGGGGTGTGATTTCCGACTTTTGTATTGGGGTTAGGGACAGAGTCGGGGGTCTTCTGCCATACCAGGAGAGAGGGTAGCATCTTAGAGCGAGCTCCGTAGCTTTATGCTCCTCGACCCATTCAACGTGAGTGTGCTTCTTAGGAAGACTTCACGTGCTGACACCTTTTTGGGGACTTGCCTGGGTAAATGTTAAGTAGGGATGTCATGCTAGCAGTAGTGTAGGGATAGACTCATGCTTTTTGTCTACGAACTGCAAATGAAGGGGACTCTTGATGTTGGCGTAATAATTATCTGTGTGCTGGTACTTGAATTTGTCACTCTGTGCATGTTGCACTGCCTAAATTTCAATAGTAGATTTGGCTTTGTATTAGTGCCCATGTACCTTTACATTCTCGTCTTGAGGTGTTTGTATGTCCAACTTTTCTTAGTTTTATAATAAATGTACAAAAATTTGGATCAGGCATCTGTGTTAATTTAGCATCCTGGGTAAGAGTAATGTATAATTGGCTAATGATTTTCTCTCCCCTCCACACTTACACGCAGGCAACAAAGAGCCATCGACCAGGGGTTCCGGAGTAAGTCTAGAACGTGGAACCCAGCTCCCTCACCACTTTTTGGTCTTCACAAACTGCATGGAGGTAGTAACTACACTTTTATAGTAAGTCTAGCACTGCACATGGCCTACACATGGCCAACCACTGGTACTGATCCTCCATTAATTTCCATTGGAGGGTGCTGCAGGACCAGTGTTCGGCCTGGTGTAGTGCTGGACTTACTGCTGTTTTTGTTTTTTTGGTAGTAACTTGTATTTTGTGAATACCGAAAAGTACTAAACTTACTCTAAAGTGTAAACTTACTCAAACGTCTAACTTACCATTGTGAATCTGGTCCATACAGTTTGGTGAGAAGCAGATCAAGCTTCCCTTGCAAAAAAGAATACACAGTCTAGTTATTAGCATTCTATCTTGACTGCCACAGAAAAGACATGGTGCAAGAAACAGCTTTGCACCCATTAATCTTGCAAAAGACCAGGAGTATCATAGACAATGAATCAATGAAAGTATATATACACACACACACACACACACGCGTGCACGCGCACGCGCACACACACACACGTTGCAATAATTCTAGAAGTGAAAGACAACATCTTCAAGCATTCTAATGTCTATTTATGGTCATAAGAAGAGAGACATCTCCATGCATAACAGATGGTTTAAGAAAAATGCTCAAAAGCTTGAGGTCATTTTCTGGTCCCAACATCATGACAGTTTTGTCACAGCTAGCGGAATTTTGCAAGAATGCTTAATTGCATTTTTATGCGTTTTCTTTTTATCCCTGAAACCAAAAACGTACCTCTGAATTACATTTCAAACCCGACATTTCTAAATTGAAAGTCCTGAAACGCAGAAAGGCCCGAAGTTCTGTCCTTGCAGAAAAACACAAAATATCAGACAAAGGTGCATTGTGAAGTCCCTGGAGGCGACGTCTTTATGTCACTACTATCTTTTCAAGATAAGATGAACAACCAGCATTAGTGCTGGCCTTGGGTAGACGCCAATACAACTACACACGACAGAGCACCACACATTAAGGCAACAAACAGGCTATTAAAATGTCACCTGTCTGTACTCTGCGAGCACCATCAGGCTTCCGGCATGCCCTTACATCATGGAGGAATGCAGAGTCAGCACAAGTGCGTTGGAAAGAAAATGAGACAGCAGCGCCATTTTTTTCAGGCAAAACAAACTATGAGACTTATTTGCTTATGTTGTGTGCTGAAGAACAAGGGGAATGCCGCCTGATTGTATCTTGTAACATTCTAGCTGCAGATGTTTTAGCTGTTATATGTATTGTTATTTAATACATTGCTATGTTACCTCAAAGTGGGTGGACGCTATGGTTGAGTTTTACATTCTATTCCATATTTTTATAGATGATTTGAAATAATTTTATTGTGGTAGTTCAGGTGGTATATAGGTAAACTGTTATTTTTAATTATGCTTCAATGTTGTATGACGTATTTTGTTAAGGCAAATGCCGAGAGCAACAAACAAATGAATAATTATTTAATAATAATAATTATGTTGTGTACAGGCGCTTGCATGGAGCATAGCGGTGCAAAGCGGCACAAGCCATTGCTTACCATTAAAGAGGTGCATGGGTGCATGAGTGCAGCGCAAAATTGTGCAGCGCCACACAAGTGTTTGCACAACCCTTAGTGAAAATAGGTCTATGAGTGGATTTACTTCGTGCTCTGAGTAGTGATTTAACTGCATCAGTCAGGTATGGAAGCAGGGGGAATGCACTAATCCTTTTAAACTTGCTAGTGGTGTTCGCCAGGGCTGTGTTTTAGGCCCTATTCTATTTTTGTTGTATGTTGACAATCATAATACTTGTTTTGATTGAGAATGGGGCTTTGGTGGGGCGGCCGACTGTCAGGGAGGCTCGCACCCCTGGGGTTTTTGGGCCGGGTGGTGCGGTCCGGGCCCAATTGGGCTCTCTTTGGGCTCCAATTGGGCTACAGGCGGGGGTATTTAGCCGGCCATTACAGGAGCCTTGTCACCATTTTGTAAGGTGACACGGCGACGGTTTACAGTGTAGGGAAAGGTTTTGTGTCAGTTAGGCTAGTTAGGAGCTTTTGAGGTGAACTCGCTGTTAGGATGGCAGGAAAAGATGCACGAGTCCAGGAGGCGTTGAGACTCCTGGTGGAGGCCGCCGCATGGACCTCGTCCGGGGCCATGACGAGAGGGCTGCCCGGCCGCCGCGTCACGCGGCCGGGGGCGTGGCCGCAGCAATTCTGGCATGTTCCCCGCCGCGGACCGGGGCAAGAGAGAAGGCGGTGGAGGTATGTGGCAGGGGCCGCGGAGTGTGTGCGCCCCTGAGAAGCGGGGAAAAAGGGGGAGGAGGGCCGCGAGGCGTCCTCCCCTTACATTCATGGAAGGGAAGGGAGGGGCGGTGCGCGAGAATAAGCGCCATGAGGGCCTTGTGGCGGTGATCACCACAATCAAGCAGGTAGCCTCTACCTGGGCACCTGGGGGGTTGGGGCCTTTAGGGAGTGCTGGTGATTGCGAGGGCCAGAAGAGTGCTTTGGGAGAGTCCCACAGGGCCATGCAGGTTGAGCCAGGGGCTGGGGAGGGGGCGGGGGCCCAGGGAAGAAAAGGAGGGTGGGCAGGCAGGGGGACACCCGGGGAGGGAGGCTGGGGAGCCCCAGGCGGTCTTTGTGGAGGAGGAAGGGGAGGAGGGGGCGTTGGGGCCCAGGGACGAAGCGGTTGCTGCGTTGGACATTAGCGGGTGGTTAGACAGGGCCCCCGGGGTGTTGAGGGATAAGTGGTCTGCGGAGGGGGGTAGGCGCAGGAGCCACCAGGGGGGTAGAGGAGCGCATGGGAGGGGGAGGAGTGGGCGAGAGAAAGGTGTCCAGCATGGCAGGGAGAAGGCTAGCTTCGCAGCTAGAATGGAGCGGGGGGAGGGGGGAGAGATTCCCGCCAGTTAGGGTATACGGGCGGAAGGGGGAGAAGGAGGGGGGTGGGTCCGGCAACGAGGGGGGGGGCACTCAGCGGGACCAGGCAGTGGAGAGGTCGGTCAGGTGGGGGGGGTGGGGGAGGTATGGGAGTTTACTCAGGCACCCTCAGGCGGTCCAGGTCAGGGGGGGTATTGGCAGTGGTGCCCGCACCAGGGGCAGGCAGGGACAGCTAGGGATACTAACCACGGCCTGCCGGACCTTCCATTTTCTTTGCAGGACCAACGAGTGCAGGACGCGTATACCTCGGGTGAGTCGCATGCGGCACCACGATACCGGGAGGAAGTGAAAGCAGGGTCTAGGGTGGCCAGCTGGAGCACAGCGAGGGACTATGGTGGCTATGGTGTGTGGAGGTCCGAAAGAGTCACGTCTGGGCGACAGCCCAGTTGGGCAGAGGTGCCCTCTAGGGCGGCGGTGACAGAGTGCAGGCACAAAAGGAATGTGGAGGCGGAGGGGCAGCAGGAGCCCCTGCTGATTACAGGGAGCAATCTGGAGAAATTCATTCAAGAAGCAAGGCTCAGGTGGGTGCAAAAGAGTACAAGAAGAGGGGGAGTGGGAGGACAGCCCTCTAGATTATGATGAGGATAGTTTGGAGGAGGTGGAAATAGTAGACGTGGAAAGGGGGGGGACAAATAATTTTGTGCATAGTGTGTTACAGGATGCGGGACAGGAGGAGGAGTTCCCAGTTAAGCCTCCAGCGACTCAACCCTCTTCACAACTGGTTAGGCAGTTGGACCCGGTGAGGACACCGACCTTGAAGCCAGGTAAGAAAGGGGGGCGGGGTAGGGCTGTTAGCCCAAGGCGGAGGGTGTCCACTGGGACGGATGCCAGAGGCGACGAAGGGGACAGTGAGATCAAATTATGCAAAAGACGATACGTACGGGACACAGGGGTGGGCACAGAAGGGCAGAAGACTGAGAAGGAGGTAGATAAGGGCAAGATAGGGGGGGCGACAAGGCACTGAAGGACTCGGCAGCGAAAACGGTTTCAGGGGCGGACAAGAGCGATAGGGGGGACGGGTCAATTGACAGAGGGCAAGGAAAGTAAGGAGGTTAGATTGCCGAAAATGCCATACATGGGCGCGACAAAACCATTGGGGGCGCACCTCATGTTAGCGACGAAAGAGAAAATCTGGAAGGGAGAGTACGTAGACATGCTGAAGCTCCTACAAAGGGAATTGCGATCCAAGGAGGGATCGAAAGAAGAGGAGCTAGAGTTATCTCGAAAGCCCAGGGTGCCGATGACCATAGAGAACTGGACGGCAGCCTTTTTGATCTTCGCAAGTGTGTACTGTGAGAAATATCCAGATAGGTCTGTAGCTTTGTTCAAATCAATGGACGTAGTGAGGAGGGCGCAACTGACGTACGGGGGTTACGCGTGGTCACACTTTGACGAGGAGTTCCGAGCCAGACAAGCATGGGACCCCGAGACAAACTGGGGGGAGATCGACACGGATTTGTATCAACAGACGATGGGGGCAGTTAAATTCGGGAAGACAACATACACAGCTAGTGGGTTGCCTTTAGTCTATTGCCCCTTTCAAAGTCGTCCCACCCGGGAGGGGGGTGTGATACACTCCGAAGTCAGCAGGGGGAGAACCAGTGGCGTGTTGGGACTATAACAAAGGCACCTGTGCCCGGGAATATTGCAGATTTCGGCATGAATGCTCGAAATGCGCAGGAAGGCACTCAATGGTACAGTGTTTCGGGGCAGGGTATGCAGGGCAGGGCCAGACAGAGGGGCAGGGTCTCCAACACCAGAGTGTCAATAGAGGACAGCAGGGGATGGGAGGTAGGGGATGTCGGGGGGCACAGGGTTACATGGGCAAAGGCTCATACACCCATTAAGCTGGATTGCTTAGAGGCCTGGCTAGCACATTACCCACATGAACAGGAAGCGCGAATACTGAGTACGGGTTTCAGGGAAGGTTTTAAATTGGGATACGAGGGCCTGAGGTTGGCAAGATGGGCAAAGAACCTGAAGTCGGTGGCGGCTCACAAATCAGTTGTTTGGGGGAAATTGCAAAAAGAGGTACAAGAAGGGGGCATGGAGGGGCCATTTGCAGTTAGCTCGATAAAGGACCTGATTATTTCTCCTGTTGGGGTGGTGCCAAAAAAGGAGAGAGGCCAGTATCGTTTAATTTAGCATTTGTCATGGCCGCAAGGGGGGTCAGTGAACGATTTAATTTCAGAAGACTTGACATCAGTGTCGTACGTAGCCAGGGCCCTGGTGGAAAGGGTAGGCAAAGGGGCCAAGATTGCAAAATGTGATATCAAGGCCGCCTTCCAGCTGCTGCCAGTACACCCGGAGGATTTTCAGTTGCTGGGTATTCAAGTGGACAGGAACATCTTTGTGGATAAGGCTTTACCCATGGGGTGTTCGATATCATGTGCGCTGTTCGAAAAGTTCAGTTCATTCCTGCAATGGGTTTTCTCTTGGAAAACGGGAAAAGAGACGGTGACACATTACCTTGATGACTTTTTCCTGGTGGGGCGGCCTGGTTTGACAGACTGCCAGCAGCAGCTGGAAAGTTTCCAGAAGCTCATGGGGACACTGGGTGTCCCTTTGGCGCTGGAGAAGACACAAGGTCCAAGCACGGTGTTGTCATTTCTGGGGATTGAACTAGACTCCATGGTTATGGAGGCCAGGTTGCCAGAGGATAAAAAACTGCACATGAGGTTGTTGATTGATGACATCCTGGCCAAAAAGAAGTGACAGTGAGGATGGTACAAGTGTTACTTGGACATTTGAACTTCGCATGCAGGGTAGTGAGGGCAGGATGGACATTTTGCAGGAAACTGAGCAGGTGACTGGCAGGCCTCACGCTGCCACACCACCACATGCGCTTATCGGCAGGGACAAAGGAAGACTGTGGTGCAGGTTCCTGGAGGAATTCAATGGGATCCCCATGTCCGCACCAGAGGAGTGGGAATGGGATGTTCAGATATTCTCGGACTCCGCCGGAGCATGCGGGTTCGGTCTGTACTGGGTGGGCAAGTGGTGTGCGGAAGAGTGGCCGCATCATTGGAAGGGCTGGGGCAGGAGCCTTGCCTTTTTAGAATTGTTTCCCCTAGTAGTAGCGGTCACGGTGTGGGGCAGAGGCTAGCACACAAAAGGGTCACTTTCAGGGTAGACAACATGGCAGTGGTGCAGGTGGGCCACAGGCAGTCAGCAAGGGATAAGCAGGTCTTAAAGCTAATGAGAGTATTCATGCTAAGTTGCTTAAAGTACGACATACAGTTCAGGGCAAAGCACGTCCCGGGTGTAGACAATGACATTGCGGATGCTTTGTCCCGTTTGCAGTGGGAGAGGTTCCATGGGCTGGCCACGGAGGCGGAATCTCACAAGACGCCGGTACCCGAAGGGATGTGGTCCGTAGGAGAAAAAGGATGCTGCAACTGGTAGTAGGGTCGTTAGTGGTTTCTACGAGACGGGCTTACGGACAGGCGTGGCAGGAATATCTGCAGGGAGGTGCGAAGAGGAGGCCTGGGATGTGGGCCAGGGAAGAGGACGTCATTCAGTTCATTTTGGCACTGATTGAGAGGGGTTTGTCGAAGGTTACCATAGCGGCGAAGCAGGGATAGCGTTCATGGGCAAGTTAATGTGGGGATATGCCCCAACAGCAGGCGAGCTGAGGAAGCGAATGCTAGAGGGTTGGGCCAGGGAATCGGGCAGGGGATAGCGGGTCAGGTTACCGGTGACAAAGGTGAGGTTTGGCAGAATGATAGAGGTGTTACCAAGAATATGCATCAGCCGGCAGGAGGCAGTCTTATTCGCTGAGCTAATGTCTTGGTTGTATTTCGGAGCATTCAGAGTATCGGGATTGTTGGGAAGGAAAGGGGCTCCAGGACTGCAGTGGAGGGAAGTACAGGGATGCAAAAAGGGGAGCGACGCAGTCTCCATCTTCCTCAGGCACTCGAAGACGGATCAAAGGGGGGTTGGGAACTCAGTGGTATTTTGGGCCAGTGAGGATCCCCTGATATGCCCGGGGCAATGGGGGTGAGCTTTGCAGGGAGGAACAAGGAGGGAGGTGGGGGATGTTTTTCACAGAATCTCGGGCGGGAAGTGACGTCGGTGCAGCTGCTATGGGTCATGAGGCATTCGTTAAAACTTCTAGGTGAGGTGCCAGAGGCTTTTGGAACTCATTCCTTCTGGATAGGGGTGACTTCTGACGCAGCGAGGATGGGTTGGGACTCAGAGAGGCTGAAGCAGTTGGGACGTTGGTCATCAGACTGCTATAAACACTATGTCCAAGGGGGGATAGAAGGGGTGGGGAGGACTGTGATATGTGATTCTTTTTTTCACATGTATCTTTGCAGGTGCAGTAGCAGTACCAGAGTCGGAGGCGCTATCAATTTGGATAGTCGGGCACTCTTTCGTGAAATGGGCGGAAAGACACGAACAGCAAAAAGTGAAAAGGCGTAAATCTAGGACTGGACCCGGCATTGTTTAAAGTCAGTTGGCACGGCAAAGGGGGCATGCGTTGGCACGAGCTTTTTCCCCTTTTAAATAAGTTACTTCATCGCCATGTTTGTCCGGATGTGCTGATAATTCACTTGGCGGAAAACGATGTAGTGGTGTTTAAGGGTTTGTCTCTTCTGAAACAGATGAAACGGGATTTGAAGGAGATTAGACAGCAGTGGTCAGGATGCGACATGGTGTGGAGCGAATTTATTCCCAGAAGGCATTGCAGGGGGGCCGGGAGGCCGCCCGCCATTGATAAGGCCAGGAGGAAAGTAAACAGGGACATGAGGGTTTTTTGCAGGGAGGCAGGACTGGGCAGGGTAGAGCACCCAGAGCTAAAGTATTCGGCGGTGTATTTTTTCAGGGATGATGGGGTGCATTTGTCTTGCTTCGGGATAGAGCTGTACCTGATACAAATAAAGGAAGTCCTAGATGTAGCCCTGATCATACGACGAAATCCTAGAAGTGGCCTGGGGGGTCAGAAAAGTCATAGGGACTATTTCTGAGTGACTTTGGGTAGCTATTCCTGGCCAGTTTTATGGTTGGGGACAAGCAGGTAATGAGGTTAGGATAGGATATACTTAGTAGACAGATCTTTAGACAGGTAGAGAAGAGGTTACAGGGTTTAAAGGGTTAACAGTTATTGATCGAGTAGACAGATCTTTAGACAGGTTGAGAAGAGGTTACAAGGTTTTTTAAAGGGGCAAAAGTTATTGATCAAGTTGGGGTCTGTTAAATAAATTACAATTGTGTTTGGGGAAACCTTAGGGGTGGGGGGAGGAGGATACGTAGATGAAGCATGTATAGCTAGTTATCGTTTTGTGAGGCAAAGGCCAAGGTTATGTTTTTGTAAGGTGCACCTGTCTTCAATAAAGCGGCCTTTTTCACACAGCTGGAGAGTCAATTGTGGTCCGTTCTGCGCCCTGCGGCCCAATGGGCAGGACATGCCAGTGGTGAAAACGAAGACTGTTCATGCATTGTGATACTCAGGCAATTCGGTACTATTGCCCCATACCCTGAATGGCCTGAAACAACAAGTAGATGCTTCTGTTCTCTTTATGGAGAACTTGGTCTTAGAGGTAAATTTGCCAACAACCTACAGTATGGCTTGTGGCCTCAAGAAGCAGAAGTCATGATGTTTTTCAGTGAAGGGCAAGCCCATTGGAAAAGTTAGTTACTTACTATATTTCGGTGTGACCTTTAGCTGCTGGACTCCTTGTCTGAACATCCAGGAAGTAACAATTTTCCCACTCATGTTTTTCTTGCTAAACTTGTCATCCTCCATTGGTAAAAAGCCCATTGCATCTTTATTAGAAATCTACAAGAGGAAAGGCCTTCCTGTTCTTACAAATGGGTCTGACATTTGGGGGTAATGTGGGTGGCCTCCAAGTAGAGGAAAGTCATGTTTACCCACGTCTTCTTGCCCTTCCGTTGGGCAGTCCAGACTGTTCTGTAAGTGGATAGCTGGGGTTAGGTTTTGTTGCTGTCCAGGCAAAATTAGCTACCCTGTTACTATGGATTTTAATTTGGAATAATGATTATGATCCAATAAATAGATCGATAATAGAAGATTGTTTATCTTGCCATCATGGCCTTACTATGCCTTGGCTCCACTACACTAAAATTGCATAAGTGGAGCTTGGCAGATCGTCACTATTCACATCACCCTCTTCAATAGTAGCAAAGGAAAAGTTCTTGGTTAAGCTGTCCTCTTTGGCTGTCAGTCTGGCAAACAGAGAACCAGTAGAACTGTAGCAAACACAAGTGAGCCTATTTAGCACCAACGGCTCCTCTCGCTAAGGCGGAGGAGCGTCGCCCCACTGCTCTGTGAGCAGTTCAAAAAGGAAAAATAAAATGATAATAACTCAATGTTATCATTTTATTTATCCGCCGTGGTTCAGCTGGTTTAAATTTTAGTTGCAGGGTGGGAAGGGCTGGGCTGTCACAGGAGAAGGGGGAGGAGTGGTGTGCTCTCTCTTAAGTGCGCATGACGGTTTTTCCAGTCGTCTTGGGCTGGCCAAACACTTATGCACACTTAGTATGCTCTCCTCTGGGCTTTATTGCACAGCCTAGGTGAAGAACATGCACAAGCTCCCAGTCCCTGTCTGAGTGCCGAACCACAGCGCTTAGACCAATCATGACGCTGCTGTCATGCTGGTGACAGCAGCATCGTGGTTGGCTAGGGGAGTCTGGGAGTCTGTTTGCTTCCTCCTTCCTGCTTCTGGAGTCGGCGAAGAGGACTGAGAAGCAGCGGCCATCCTGCAGGTAAGTGATTTTATTTTTCTTCATCCCACTTCACCTCCCCGCAACCCCCGTTAAGTACTAGGCGTCACTGCTATGTAGCGATCCAGACATGTATGGCCCTGGAGCCATACCTAGAACCTGTAAACACCCTTCGACACAATAGCTGCTCATTAGAGGGGCGTGGCCAAGTAGCCGATGAGGACGGAAGTGTGAGCTGGGAGCTCCACGCCGACCCCGCCGATTATCCTGATTTGGGAGCCGGTGGAAACAGCAGATCGCCCGGGATTGACCCCACCGGAGCCGAGAGCTGCTCATAGAGAAATCGGGCGTGATTGGACCCCCGCTACTGACCGGGGGGGTTAAACGTAAGACCGAACCCTGCCGAAGGGTTTCCAAGATGGCGCTGCTGGCGGCCGACTAGAGTTGGCAGAGAAACTCAAGGTCGGCCTTGGACGACGGCCCCAGCGCTAGCGAAGAGTTGGCCGCGGGCGGCGGAGGCCCTGCGGCGCTGGCCCTGGTGTGCATTTTGGGAGAAGAGCGGTGTGGGAACCGCAGCGCTGTGGGACCTGTGTCTCCTGCCTGGCGCCGGGGGAGCGCGGCGGTGTGGCGCTGACAACGGGGCAGAGAGTGGGTGACTGCACGGCCGGCTGCGGCCCCGAAGCACGGAGGTGCCAGCGGGACTAGACGTTGCCCCTTCTGCCTGTGGTCAGCAACTGGGCTCTCGCTGAGGGAGAGGACTGGGGACGGGGCCGCCATCTTGCGAACACCAGTGAGTGGCGGACCAGCGACCAGGTACCCAGGAGAGGGCACCCTGGGCAGCACAGACGGCACTGGAACGACACTGTGGGTGTGCGGCACCGGTCGGTTGAGAGTGCCTCAGGGGGACCGGCCGGATCCCAACGGCAGTACCAGAGCGGCAGTGCTGACTGGCCTAGCGGGGGAGGAGCCCCTAGTGCACAAGAAGGTCAGTGGGGAGACGTGCGAGCAACGAGGTGGCCGAGGACGGCGAGGCAGGGAGAGGCTGGGAGAGTCTCCCCCTGGGAACTCAGGGGCTCACCCTGGTTGACGGCGCGGTGAAGGACCTGTGGAGTGCATCCGTGCGCCCTGCGGGGGGAGGGGCCCACAGACGAGGCCGACATTTGGCGTGCTCTAGCGAGTGGTGGTCCCGTGAGCGGGAGCAAGGAAGAGGACTCCCCTGGTGGCGCCGAGGGCTGTGGATCGCAGTGAGAGTGCAGCAGTAGCGGCACCAGTTGACGGAAGGTGCCCCGGGGACACCGTCCGGGTCCCGACGGCAGTGCTGAACCCCAGCACACCAGAAGATCAGTGGGGAGACCTGCGGGCGGTGATGCGGCTGTGGATGGCGAGGTGAAGAGGGGACTGGTGAGTCTCCCCCCTAGGAGGCCCAGAGGGTTGTCTTTGCTGAGAGCGCGGTGGAGGATCCTGGCTGCCGCTCTCACAACATCCGGGTCGCAGGACATTGAGGCTGGGACGGTTCTCTGGGGCCGCTGCAGGCGGTGGGGCACCAACAGTGAGCGCACTGTGGACGGCTGGTAGTAGCGTTTATTGGAGTCTGCAGACTCGGATCCGACTGGGGATGTGGAGTGGAGCCCTGGTTTGGGACTAGTAGCCGCTGAGTGGAGACCTCCCCCCTCTGAGTACCTGGAGAAGAGGTGTGGAAGGCGGTGGGGAAGCCCTCTTTCCGCTTGGGAAGCTGAGAGCGCACTCGGGCTACTGAACGGGCAAGAGTGCAGAGGAGTGGTCAGAAGTGGCGGTGGGGTCGTTGGTGAGGCAGACATTGAGCAGCGAGCGGTCTGCCATAAGCTTTGGAGAGCGAGGACCATCATTACAGCGGGTGTTGACTGGCGTCTATGCCCGGCTCGGGCGAAGCAGGGGGAACCACAGAAGACTGAGCTACAGGTGAGGACCTGACGAGCCACGACTAATGGGGAAACCGCGCGGGAAGCAGGGGGAGTGCCCCCGGAGCCAGAGGAGGAGGTGGCGGAACAACGGAAGCAAGACACTGTGGAACCGCAATCTGAGGGGTTGATGCAGCAGCAGGTCGCTCAAATACTCAAGGCCATCACGGACACTAGGGAGGCTCTCCAGCAGGACATAGCGCAAGTGGCGCTAGGGTTGGGCCTCCTTAGAGCGGACCATGCAAAGCTGGCTGACCGCATGAAGCAGACCGAAACCACGTTAGAGGTCCTGGAACCTGCCCAGAAAGCGATGGAGGCTCAGATGGGGGATGTGAATCGCCGGTTGCAGGTTCTGGAGCGGAGAGCTGAAGATTCTGAAGGGCGGAACAGAAGGAATAATGTGAGGGTGGTGGGGCTGCCGGAATTAGTGGAAGGGGCTAATATGATAGATTATTTGGAAAATTGGTTGCGGACTGAGGTTGCCCCTGAGGGTCTGTCCCCATTCTACACCCTGGAAAGAGCACACAGGGTACCGGCTCGCCCACTAGCGCCCGGACGACCGCCCAGACCAGTGGTGGCACGGCTACTCCATTATAAGGACAGGGACTTGCTGTTGAACAAGGCCCGCTCCTCGGGTCCTTACAAGGTGGATAATAATAATGTGACAGTGTTCCCTGACTATACGTACGATGTGCAACGCCGACGGGCTTCGTTCATGGCGGTCAAGAAAGCACTCAGCGATGAGGGCATTCAGTACTCCCTGATGTTCCCCGCACGCCTGCGGGTGGCCATGGAAGGAAAAGCATTTTTTCATGATAATCCGGAGGAGGCATGGACATGGTTGGAGTCTTATAGAGCAGGATTGGGCGCGGCAGGGAGAGGCGCGGGGCCGCTGGCAGAGGCGCCACGCAGCCGCAGGTCGCAGCGAGCTGGACGGCGTCGTCATGGTCCGCAGAAACCAACGATGACTCAAACAGAGAGAGAAAGATCGGCAGTGTTGCTGGCGGTCACGGAAATATCACAGGACAAAGGAGCGGCATCACTGGTGGCGACGGAGTCGGAGAAGGGCTCGGCGGGGTCGGACTCGGATGAAACGGACACAGGAAGTGTTCAATTGCCACATGTAACGCCTGGGACGGCAGATGACCTAGTCGATGTTTAAAGTTGTGAGACTTTTCCATGAGGGCTCCAGGGGGGGAGAGTAGCCTATTGTTGGTCCCCTTCTAGCCCACGGGCGTAGTTGGGATGGAGGTCAGTAGTGATGGCAAGGGCTGGGGGGCTGTTGGAATAAGTGGCTCCCTCAAACCGGACTACCTCGTGAGAGGTTGGGAATAATTCATTAATGGGGTAAGGCGCTGGACATTGGAGGCATTGGGGACGAGACCCTCTCGGCTCTAGGTCGCCTCCCGCATTTTTGCTAGTTGGGTTAGTTTGCTAGTTTGGATGGGTGCTAGAATGTTAGGGCCTGTTCTGGGGGGGGGTTGGGGGTTTTTGAGGGGGGCGTTTGTTCAGGGGAGTAGGGGTCACCGGTGTGTCTATAAGGAGATAGCAGATATTTATGGGGCTTGGAGCACAACATGGGGACGTTATCTGACTTGAAATGCATTACATGGAATGTACGGGGGATACATACGATGATGAGATGCCATAAGGTACATGCTTATTTGGTGCGTAGGGGAGCACATATAGCCTTCCTTCAGGAAACCCACATTAATAGCGTAGAAGGGCTGGCGCTGCAGCGCAGGTGGAGGGGTCAGCTTTATTACACAACGTACTCAGCTTTTGCCAGAGGGACACTAATCTGGATTAGGGCGGGGGTCCCATTCCAGATGACACAGAAGTTAGTGGATCCAGACGGGAGATTTGTGGTGGTGGCGGGACGCCTGAATGGGGTGGATGTGACGTTGTGCAGTGTCTATGCCCCCAATGTGGACCAAGCGGCCTTTTTTGCTCACTTGTCAGTGAAGTTGGCGCCATATTTGATTGGCTCGGTAATGATGGGTGGCGACTTCAACTCTATAGCAGACACCAATATGGACAGGTCCCACCCCCCTTTGCCGGAAGCACCCATACATAGACTTTCTAAAATCAGACGGGATTGGCAGGAGAGATGGGGGCTAGTAGACACGTGGCGCGGCGCGCACAGCACCCGGGGGACCGCGACTATTCTTTCTTCTCCGCATTACATGAGTTGCATGTAAGGTTAGACGCAATATTGTGCACCCCAGACATTCATGTAAAAGTGGGATACAGTGAATATCTTGCGAGAACGCACTCAGATCATAACCCGTTATTGCTGAAAATACACTGGGTCCAGGAGAGGCCTGTGATTCCGCTTTGGCGGTTGAGGCCGGAGGCATTGGAGGACCCGGTCTTCCATGCCGAGGTTGGGACAGGTATTACTCAATACTTTCTTGAGAATGAGGGCTCGGCATCGACGCGGGCACTGGAGTGGGATGCTTTTAAGGTGGTGGTGCGGGGGTTGTGCATTACTAAAATGGTGGGAGTACGGAAGACGCTACTACGCGATGTAGAGATGGCAGAGGAACGTTTGCGGATGGCAGAGAGGGCCCGCCCTGAGAACCTGGGACTGCAAGGCGAAGCTTCAGACGCTAGAGAGGCACTGTCAGTGCAGATAGAACGGTTGCGCAGCTTCGATCATAGGTCTTACCTGGCGAGGGCACATGCGGAACGAGATAAAGCGAGTACACTGCTGGCATGGTTGGCCAACCCGGCCCCTAGGGGCACGCCCATATTGGAGCTGACCTCTGCAACGGGAACTTCGGTGTATACCCAGCAAGGAATAAACGGGTTGTTTTTGGAGTACTACACTGAGTTATACCAGAGCAGATTGCAGGTCACTGGAGAGGCTATAGGGGACTTCTTGGAGGGGATAGAGTTGCCACAACTAGAAAGGGAGCAGGCAGACTTGTTAGGACAGGAGATCTCCCTGGGGGAAATAAGGGGGGCGGTTAAACAAATGGCACGTAATAAAACACCGGGCACGGACGGGCTGCCTATCGAGTTTTACTCGACCTATATTGATTTATTGGCCCCTAAGCTGTTGGCTGTTTTTAAGGAAGCACGGAAGGCGGGTAGGCTGCCAGCCTCCGCCAGAGAGGCAGTTATTATCCCTCTTCTGAAACCGGGGAAGGACCCATCGGATAGGTCGGCTTACCGCCCTTTATCCATGTTGACTGTTGATTATAAAATATTGAGTAGGATCCTTTCAACTCGGCTCCTCCCACACATGGTACAGTTGGTACACTGTGATCAGGCCGGATTCATCCCTACTCGGAGTACGTCCGCTAATGTGAGACGCCTACTCCGCATATTGGGAGAGGATCATGGCATGACCCCTGATGAGGCAGTCCTATTGATAGATATTGAAAAGGCGTTTGACAGCCTGGAATGGCCATACCTTTTTCAGGTTATGCGTGCGTTTGGTCTTGGGGAGGCTTACGTGGGGTGGACGGAGATTCTTTATAGATCGGCGAAGGCTCGGGTACGGACGGGGACGACGGTCTCTTCTTCCTGCTCCGTGGGACGGGGAACGTGACAGGGATGCCCGCTTTCTCCGTTACTGTTTGCGTTGGCCATTGAGCCTTTGGCGGCACAGGCCAGATTGGGACGGCACTATGTTGGATTGGAGTTACGAGGGGATATGCAATATATATCACTATATGCTGACGACTTACTTATGTTTCTGGCTAATACGACAGACGCATTGGACGGAGCGATAACATTGCTCCGCGCATTTGGTAGGGTCTCGGGGCTGGGGGTGAACTGGATAAAGACTTGTCTGTTTCCGGTGAAGCCATCGGGGACCGGTCCGGCTCAGGTGGAAGGCATTAGATGGGAACCTAGATGTTTGCCCTATCTTGGAACTAATATTTATCATACATCTGATGATTTATTAGAGGGTAATATAGGCAGAGCAGTGCGAGGACTTAGGGGCAGTCTAGCGTTTTGGGGTACTCTACCACTTTCGGTGGCTGGACGGGTGGCACTGCTGAAGATGTGGCACTCCCTCGCTTACTGTACTATTTTCGGACACTGCCGATTTGGGTCCCGGGATCAACCTTTAGATAGCTCCGGACAATGATCGGGGGATTTTTGTGGGGATCGGGTCGACGGCGGGTAGCATTGGCCACACTGATGCGCCCGAGAGCTGATGGGGGATTGGCAGTGCCAGATTTCAAATTGTACTATCTGGCAGCCCAGCTGCAGTGGCTTACTCAGGCGGTGGCTCGGGAATTCAGGGGTCCAGACGGGCCTGAAGGCCGGTGGATACCACGCCATGTATTGTCCTTTGTGGTACTTCAGCAGCGGCTGCGCCTCGGGACGCTATCTATTGAGGAGCGGACTTTGAGACTGTGTTGGAATCGGAGCCTGCGGAGAGCTGGGGTGGCTTGCCCTTACGCTCCGGAGATACCTCTGGGCATGTGTACCGCCCTCCCGCATGGAGGGGACTGGTCCGCGTTGGCTGAGTGGGAGAAGAGGGGCGTACAAGTATTGGGAGACCTGTATGGAGACGGGGCTCTGCTACCTTATCAGGCATTGCAGGACAGCTATGGCATTCCTCGGGGGGATTATTTGCTGCACTCTGCTCTGGTGTTGGCAATACAACATCACTGGAAGGAAGAATTGCTGGAACCGCAGACGACCATGGCATGCCAGTATGTAGTGATGGCGGCCGGGACCTTTAAAGCTATTACTTGTCTTTATAGGTGCATGGTGAATGAGGGACTGGAACCGCTGCGAGAATTACAGAGGAAATGAGAGGTGGACCTAGGTAAGGAGATCCCTGAGCAAACATGGGCCCAGTTGGTTAGGAGAGCGTGGAAAAGTACCGGGAATGCTAGATTTCAGTTGGTTCATTTTTTTATATTACACAGAGCGTATCTAACCCCTGCTAAGATTAATCGATATTTTAAAATAGACTCGGCCCAATGCCCACGTTGTCATCTGGTAGGGGCGGAGTTACACCACATGCTATGGGGATGTCCACAACTAGGAACGTACTGGAAGGAAGTAGTCGATCTACTCTGCGGAGTTACGGATAGACGAGTGGAGTGTGACGTGAGCACTTGCTTATCGCATTGGTTTCCGCATACAGCTAAAACGAAAGTAACGAGTAAGTTTTTGGATCTAGGTTTGTTGTTAGCCAAGAGGGATATTACAGCGCACTGGAAATCGAGACGAGGGCCTAACTTTGAGAGGTGGAAAGCAGAGCTGATTAAATGGGCAACGAGTGAAAGTACAGTCCGACTGCAACACGCTAAGAGGGCCAATAATGATAAGGCGTTGGAGGCTGCTAGGGCGTGGGAGGCCATAGTAGCGGCACTACAATTACCTGAGGCGGACTCGGAAGCTAGCTCGCTCCTAGACGGGCAGATGGGGTCGCCTTGACCCGTGAGAATAGTCAGAAATCCCTAGACATAACCCTGTAGTGCACCTGTGAAATTGACTCAAGTGGAGGTTAGATTATGTTGTCCCGCACCTACAGTAATACATATTATAGAAGGAGTTGTTATTATTATGCTTCTAAGCTGCTAGTAGACAGGGCACGCCGGTGGCACAGGGAGGGTGGGGAGGGGGAGGGAAAAGGGGATGGCATTTTAACTGTTATAATATCCAGGTCACATGACAATCACGCTCACTAACTGTTAGCTAGGATAGACCTCTGTAAGAATCAGGAACGCAACGTTAAGGTGGAAAGTAGGTTTAATCCAGGAAAAGGATCTCATCCACAAACAGGCTGTTGTACAGATCCAAGCCAGGCTCTAACTGCCTGTCAGTAGCATTACATCATCGCATTCTCTAGCACCTGGCAACAAGTACAGAACCTCAAGATGCCACACATCTTCTTCCTTTACAATTTTGATAGAACTTTGCTAACGTGAAATTATACAAAAATGAAAAAGGAAACAATCAACATAACAGTAAAACCAGAAACAGTAGAATAGGTAACATAAAGCTACTTAACAAAATCCTTTAAGTAGCTTGGAGGTGATGGTACTCTTTTAGACTTCCGGATGATATGTGGATCACTAGAGGCGTGAGATTCCTCCGAGCCACAAATAAAGTCTTTTCTAACCACCACCACCCTGTTCAAATTCCAAATGCAGTGGTCAGCAGTCTTGATGGCATTGTTGAAAAGCTTAATGACCTGAATAGGTTTCAAAAGGCTCCAGATGACTTACTCTTGCAGGGATTTTTATCAATACCCAATCCCCAACTTTAACAACAGTTTTCTTTACACATTTCTTAATATCATGAAGTTTTTTCCTAGATTCAATTCTTTTGGACTCCGCTAACCTCCAATCCCTCTTTTCATTCTCAATATGTCGATCTGGTTGCATGTCATTAACCCAAGTGGGCGTAACTAAAGTGTTCGCACACCTGCCCCTGAATAACTCAAACGGTGTCCTCTTGGTGGTGGCATGGGGAGATAGCCTATAGACCTCAATTTTTTTAAAAATCTCTGTACGCCAATCCGAATTTGTAGACCTAGCCATTTCAATGGTTTCTTTGAGCACCCGATTAAAACGCTCAACCAAACCATTTGTCTCTGGGTGATATAACGAAGACTTCTTATGCTTAATACCATGTTTAGCCAAAAATTCTTCCATTTCCCTGGAAACCAATTGCACGCCATTGTCAGTGAGAATGGCATTGGGTATGCCTTCTCTAGCTATAAGTTTCTCCAAGAAAACTTTAATATGTTTAGTTTCAATTCCCCGTGTTATGGCTATTTCTGGCCACCTTGAATAGAAATCAACAAGAACAAGTATATACCACTCTGTGCCAGAAGAACGGATTGGGCCAACTATGTCCAGACCAACCTCCTTCCAAGGACTGTCCGGACGATCTCTTATGACCATGGGTTGCACCTTAGGTTTGGCCACTTTCTCACTCAAAGCGCATTGCATACAATCCCTAATTTTTCGTTCTACCTGTAAGTCCATGCCCGGCCACCAATAAGACAATCTTAATCTTTCTTTAGTCTTAGACATTCCCTGATGACCAACATGTGCCAATGAAATAAGTTCCTCCCTAAGTGAACTTGGGGGAATAAGCCTTTCCCCCCTGACAAGTAAGCCATTCTGTTCAGCTAATTGGTCCTTCACATGCCAAAATTTTCCCACATTTTCATCACCTTTAAGTTTAAACTCCCAACCTGTTCTGATGCACTCTAGAACTTTTAATAAGTCATCGTCAACCTCTAATGCTTTTTTCCATCTCTCTTTTTCAATGATACTTCCCTCAATCGTGCATACCATTTCCCCATCCTGTTCATCCTCATCATCAGGACAACCATCGTCTTTGACAACTAGGCGAGATAAAGCATCTGCCACTTTATTCTCTACACCAGGTAAATACTTTATATCAAAACTGTAATCTTGTAAAGCCACAACCCATTTGGTGATTCTACTTGAGACAGCATCAATGCCCCTTTTTTAAAAATTTCACACAAAGGTTTGTGGTCGGTTCTGACCTCAAACGCACCTCCCCACAACAAATTTTTCAACTTCTTTATTGACCAGTAAACAGCCAGTGCTTCTCTCTCCACGACGGAGTATCGCATTTCAGCTCCTCAAACTCCTAGACAAAAAGAGTATAACTTGATCATGCCCGTTGTCCCTTTGTAGAAGAACTGCTCCTAGTCCTTTCAGGCTGGCATCAGTTATCAGAATGGACTTCTTTTCTGGGTCAAAACTACTTAATTTCGGTGCCAAACTTAACTTTCCCTTAAGGATGTGAAATTCTCGTTCACACTTTCCGTCCCATAAAAATTCACACCCTTTACACAACAAAGCTCTCATGCAAACACATAATGAGGCAAATCCTTGAATAAATTTACTATAATACTCTGCCATTCCTAAAAAACTCATTAGTTCTTCCTTGTTAGTAGGAGGCGGCATTCTCTGTATCGCAACCACCAGGTTCTCTTTTGGTGAAACACCACCCTCCGAAATTGTATGACCTAGATAGTCAATGGATTCTCTCCTAAATTTGCACTTCTCAATTTTTACCGTCAGTCTAAATTCATCAAGTCTACTTAACACACTTGTTAGTCTCATGTCATGCTCCTTGTTATCCAACCCAAATACTAAAATGTCATCCTGATAAATTCTTACCCCAGACAGTCCTTTTAAAACATTCTCCAACGCCCTCTGGAAAACCGAGGCCGCTGAGACCAACCCAAAAGGAAGTCTTACAAAACGATACGTGCCAAAAGGAGTAACGAATGCTGTTAAATCCTTTGACTCCTCATCCAACCTAATCTGGTGGTATGCAGATTTTAGATCTATCGTACTAAAAACCTTTGCCCCTTTCAACAGCATTAACATATCTGCTATTTTTGGTAGAGGATACCGGTCCACCACCACATTTTTGTTTAATTCTCTAAGGTCCACACAAAGCCGAAGGGAGCCATCAGCTTTCTTTGCGGCTACCACTGGGGCTAACCATTGGGTTGCCTCTACTTCTTCAATGATGCCATCCTTTTTAAACGTTCTAATTCTGCTTGTACTTGTTCCCTGACTGCTATAGGGATATTTCGCACCTTACAACAAACTGGTTTTGCATCATCTATCAAACGAATGTGATGAATGTAGTTTCTTAGACACCCTAAAGTTTCACAAAATACTCTTGGAAATTTTTTGTTAACATTTGTTCAAATGACATTTTAGGATCACTATCTATGACAGCAATAGACTTGGGTTTAAAATTCTCTTTCAATATAATGGGTGGTGAAGCATTCGGGTCTAGCATTACCCCAAGATCCCTCTGGTGAAACCAACTCAATATACTGTCACCTTTCTGTGATATATATATTTTAGCATTGGCTAATCTGTTTTTGTAATCAAGCAGACCCCAGAAATAACCGAAGAGTTTAATTGGTTCACCTCCATATGCGAAAGGTCTGATGTCAGGGGGAAAAACCTTAGATTTCTCTTTAATCTCTTTTAGATAGAAATCCTTAGATATTATTGTGATCTTTGCACCTGAATCAAAGAGAACGTTGGTGGGTTTTCCTTCTACCATAATTTCATCAGTAGGACAATTCTTGCTCTCCTCATTTTGAATAACCTGTACTTGGATTTGACCACAATCCACTTCATCATAAGATTCATAAGTATCATTCACATCACAATAAATTTCACTAACCTTCCCTTTGTAGGATTTACCTTTGCATGCACTTGAAAAATGACCTTTCCTTTTACATTTACTGCAGGTTGCTTTCCAACCTGGACATTGTTTGTCATTAGCTAGATGTCCAACCTTCCCACAGCGGAAACATGTCACTTTTGATAAATTAAGTTTACCATACCCCTCTGAAATCGTACTTTTTTAAATAAGTCTTTCTGCCAGTGAGTTTCCTTTGGGTTTTGTTTTACAAGTTGCACGGAACTCTTCTCTTTCTTTTCTGAATCTTTCTTAATAACTTCTACACATTTTAAAGAATGTTCTATCCTTTTAGCAATAACGACTACGTCATCTAAGGATGGTTCATCCTTCTGCCATAACTCTTCTCTGACCCGTTCTAAGCTGCAACCCAAGATGAATTGGTCTCTAATCCTTTCTTCAAGGGTAGCCCCAAATTTGCACGATGACGCTAATTTCCTGAGAGATGTCACATAGTTTTCAACTGTTTCATCTTCTAACTGAGACCTACGTCCAAAGTGATATCTCTCAAGAATAGTGCTAACCTTTGGTAGATAATGCTTATCCAATTTGGCTATGCACATTTCATATTCATTTAGGTTACGATCTTCAAACTCAGGGAGATGGTCAAAAACCTCCTGTCCTTCTGACCCTAAACAATGTAACAACAAAGCCGTTCTTCTCTCAGCACTTAAAGAGGAGCCACATACTCTGGCATACCTTTCAAAGACCTTATGCCATTTTTGCCACTTTATTGGTGGATCTCCAGGTGATGACAGAAAGAACGGAGGTGCAGTCACATTTTGCATCTCCGTTTCCCTTTTTTTTAAATCACAAGAAAAGTTAAAAAAACAAAATGTTTTTTTTTTTTTGTGCTTAAGAGTGTGTCAATTTTCAACAAACAACTTTATTTAAATAGTGTGCGTGTCACTGATGAGGCACGCATCTCTTGTCATTCCAAGAAGTATTGTCTGTGACACTGAACAGGCAAACCACTAGATGTATTCTAGTTGTTGACACTGATGAGTAGCTCAAACCATTTAGGTGGTGGCTCAATCCATTTAATTCACTGTGCATGTCAGTGAGACAACACGCTGCTCCTTTAAATATCCGCAAGTGTGCGTGTCACTGATGTGAAGCGCATACGAATTAAATCACTGTGCGTGTCAGTGAGACGACACGCTGCCCCTTTAAATATGAGTGTGCGCGTCACTGAAGTGAAACGCAAACAAGTTTCTCCTCCGTCACGTTTCGCGCTGTTACGTACGAGCGCGAATACGTGGCCTTCCAGAGGAGGAGGGGAAAGATGATCAGCGGGAGGCAGGCTGCGCAACACGTCGGCAATCCAAAAATAGAGACAGAGGGAGTCGGCGCGAGTCCATGTCGGGTTGCCTAACAATGTGGGCATTCGCTGCTTGGAGACACCTCAACGCGAGCCACCGCGTGTATGGAGGTAGGACATCTTCGAATGAGGAAGTCGGGACGAGTCAACGTGAGGTTGCCAAGCAATGTGGGCATTCGTTGCTGGGAGACACCTTAACGCGAGCCACCGCGTGCATGGAGGTAGGAGATATTCGAATCCCCTTAGCCTCCTTTTGAAAGATGCCAAATTAACGCTTCTTCCTCAGCCCAGAAACAGCGCTCCTTTACTAGTATACACACAAGTACACTTCCCAGTTTGACATAGGGAGGGGAAGCTAACAGGTACAGTTTCGAAATTGGCAGCGGAAGGCTTTTAAGAGACCCGCACCGAACAAATGTCAGTAGTGGGCGTAGTTAGGCAGAAGCAGCGAAAATGTTGCAGCGAGCATCCGCTTTCACGAACTTGGATGTGAGCTGTCTTGCCGATAAACGTTTTCTAGACGGCAGACCTTCTCCTTTTTTTTAAAAGTTAATAAAAACAGTACCTTGAGATTGTAGGTAAGGAATCACCTTCCTTCTTAATCTGCCAGCCGTTCTTGGTAGTGTTGAGATCCTTCTTGACTTCCCAGAAGAGTCATCCTCTGTCGCCAAATGTAAGAATCAGGAACGCAACGTTAAGGTGGAAAGTAGGTTTAATCCAGGAAAAGGATCTCATCCACAAACAGGCTGTTGTACAGATCCAAGCCAGGCTCTAACTGCCTGTCAGTAGCATTACATCATCGCATTCTCTAGCACCTAGCAACAAGTACAGAACCTCAAGATGCCACAACCTCCATCAGATAAAGCTCTAATATAGAGATAAGAAACGAATGGGTAATAGCTGAATTATTATGAGTATACAAAAGGCGTTGTTGAGCCGGAGGGGGGGCACCTGAGATGCTTGAGCAAAGGTATTGATGTGTCGGGATATAACGAGAATTAACATTGATGTAACGTTTGCCTTTGGTTATGAAAAATAATAAAAATAGAGTTTAAAAAAAAAAAAATAGCTGCTCATTAGATTCAGATGAGGTATTATTTGATGGCAACTCTGTTTTCCTCTTCGTCAGTCTAACACAGCCTTGATTTCCTTCTGCCCTTGCGATGTACTTTCTACACAGACTTTGCTCCATTTTTTCTTCTGCAATTTTTGTTGACCTTTTTCACACTGATATTGTTCCTCGTACTGAAGAGATACAGTTTTGATAGATGCAGATCAGCACTTTGTTTTCCGCAAATTCTTTCTTGGCCTGACACTTCACCTCCCCGCAACCCCCGTTAAGTACTAGGCGTCACTGCTATGTAGCGATCCAGACATGTATGGCCCTGGAGCCATACCTAGAACCTGTAAACACCCTTCGACACAATAGCTGCTCATTAGATTCAGATGAGGTATTATTTGATGGCAACTCTGTTTTCCTCTTGGTCAGTATAACACAGCCTTGATTTCCTGCTGCCCTTGCGATGTACTTTCTACACAGACTTTGCTCCATTTTTTCTTCTGCAATTTTTGTTGACCTTTTTCACACTGATATTGTTCCTCGTACTGAAGAGATACAGTTGTGATAGATGCAGACCAGCACTTTGTTTTCCACAAATTCTTTCTTGGCCTGATGGTCATCGCAATTCTCTTCTTTTCTGACTCATTATTTTGCATGCCTGTAAATCTTAACTACGCTGTGGACATTAATAGTAATGTGTGTATCTTAAGTTCAATATCTTAAAGGTCGAAGAACTTTTAAATGAAGCTCTTAATCTCACTAATTGACATTTGTTAATCAATGTGTATGCTTTTTTAGTTAATTGTGTGTACATTTTAATAGTGTTGGTGTTGTGTATCTTTTCTTTTTTTCTTCCTTTTCCTCTTTGCATTGTCTATATACTTTTATGATTATTTATTAATAATCAACTAAGGTTGATGATAATTATATATATAAATAACAACCTGGCGAGACAGCTAACACTGTCTCAGGGGATAGACCTGAAAATAAGTAACACTTTTAAATTAATTAATTTAATTCATTTACATCTCTAAGGCACACAACTACTCCAAGGAGTGTGCCGGTGGAAAAAAAATAAAATGCAAGTCAAACTAAACAAGTTTGAGATTATTTTTCTTTAAAGATTTTTGAAAATTTTCCTGAAACAATTGCATTTTTCATAGATATTGTACTATACCATAAAAGTGTATCTTTCATTCATTATTTTTAGGGTGTGAACTTAATGAACAAATTAACTTGCTTGGTTTCATTTGCCTTGTCCTCATTGCATGCATCTATTATTCTCTATGTTGCTTCTCTCTATAGTCTGAAATCAACATTTTCAATAAACTAAACTGGGACCAAAATCTAGGGCCTGGCCAACCATGGCCTGCATGTTGCCTTTCACCTGGAAGAATCCTACTGCAGCTTGAATTATGTTCTAGATATTCAAGAAAGTCTTTCTATGTATGGGGCAGCGTTGTGATACAGCCATGTATTTGGTAGCAAAGTAAAATGATGCTAAATCCACTATTTTACAACCATTTGCAAACATTACATTAATCATGTACATTGCCGTCTGTATCTCCAGCCAGCCCTTGCTTAGGGCCGGTATTTTCCGAGTATCAATAAACTTTGCAAACTTTAACTATTGTTGGCTGAACTTTTTTGTTGACTTCATATTAACCTATTTCCCCAGTGAAAAATAGTGTATTTAAATGTCCCTCAACTATTTATTATCCCCCACTGATTCTTCAATTCAAACAGTAGGAAATCTCTTCAAAGAACGTCTGGAGAAGACTTAGCACCAGATTGGTAGATCTGCTTGTTGCATTCTAACATCCCATATGCTTTTGCAGATTAATTGATCAGAATTAACAAATATGCTGGCTAACAATTTGTAGAGTGATTAGAAATCTACCATTTTCTGATGATTAAACAGTTCCCTGTGCACAACAATGTAGTGTTGTTGGAAAAAGAGTTGTGCCTTCCATTCCATCCTTTTAGTTGGAACAAACATAATATGGGACTAGGCCTAGTAAGGCAGAGGGGAGTGGGATTAGGCCAAGAACGCGAGTCACAAGCCTGTATCACAGCTAACACACCTGCAGCCTGCTGCTTGAACAATGATCCCTTTCTGCAACCAGGACCCTAGACCTGATGAAGACCAGTGAGATTAATTTCGGATGGTTAAAACATAATATGTCGACTTCCCCACGCAAGTGTATTCCCTCTAATGACTTTAGGGAAACAGTGGAAAACAGAATAAGGAACTTAGGGGCCCATTACGATACCCGGCGTAAATAAATCCGCCAGGCATGGAAGCGGCAAAAATCCGCCCGCACACACCGCCTGAACACCGACCACGCCATTACGATTACACAAACCGAAAACCGCCATCGGCGGAAAAAGCACACAAAATACCGCCCGCCAACGTCCGAGTCGGAGTCAAACCGCCCGCCACGGACGGAAACACGCACGACAACACAAAACCGCCCGCCCTCACGGCCGACACACCGCACGTGAAATTACGATCGCACCGACATGAGCGCGGAAAACCACAAATATACCGCCCGCCAGCGCAAACAACGCCGATGAGAATCGACACGGCAGAAGCCATGGCGCCAACGTACCTGCACAGAAACCATCCGCACACAAAACCAATAGCACACAACATGGCCAACAAGTCCACACAGCAAGGCACGCACAAATACACAAGCACAGTACACATCCCGAAAACACACCCCCGGACAAACAAAAAATACAAAGGCCAGAACCCCAGACACAACACACCTGAAAACAACAGACCATGAGGACACACCCACATAGGTGAGTACAAAAGCAGCACTCCCACAGACCACAACCCCTTGCTACATTGCAAACCAGAGAGGAGAGGAGAGGACACAGTGACACAGCAAGGACAGCAGCACACCACAGAAACGCACACATCACAACCACCACCACCACCACCACCAAACACCACCACCACTACCACCACCACCAAACACCGGCACCACAAACCCCCTGCACATTACACAACACACACCGCACCAGCACCACAAACACCATGGCACCACAAAGAATGCCCAAGTTCACGCCCATGGAGCTGACGGTCATGGTCGACGAGATCATCAAGGTGTACCCACAAATCTATGGGAACATGGTCCAGCACACACCACTAGCCACCAGAAACAGAATGTGGAACCGGATCGTAGACCAGGTCAATGCAGTCGGGACCCTGCCCAGGAACAGAGGAGAAATTAACAAACGTTGGAATGACGTAAAGAGCCTGGTCAAGAAGAAGGAGGGCAAAAACAGAGAGCTGGCTGCCGTCACTGGCGGAGGGAATCCCGCGCTCTTTAATTTAAGACCTTCAAAGCGTGGGAGGAGAAGGTGCGAGTCGTAATACATCCGGAGATCCTCGCCGGATTAGCAGGGGGAGTGGAGGCTGGTAAGTACAAACCAATGTATACCAGCACACCGCTATGTACTCACATGCGCAACTACCATGCCACAGCTCCCAGGGACAAACACCCCCATGTCCAGCACACAATACACAACACATCACACACACATGCAACAGACACCACCACACACAGCCCAAACCGAACAACTGTAAGATGCGTGGGGACATGTGTACACTCAGCCAGCCACGTAACCACCAACAGGTCCCCAAATATGCCAGAAGCGCCACAATGAGCACCCACCACACCCATGTGTCCGCCACAGCTGCACTAACCGACAAGTAACAGGTAAGTGGCAGGAACACAAAGTGCAGTGGGTGGGACGGTGGACAGCCCAAGTACAACACACACCAGGCCCCAGTCCCACAGCACAGCAAGGAGGAGCATCCCCCACACCCCACAGCCACGTGTCAGCCACCGCAGTGCACAACGACAGCCGAAAGGCAGACATCACGGTCCACAGCAATCGGTGTCAGTGGGTGTCCAGCCACCCCACGACCCACAACACTCCCCCACCCCCACAGACCTGCAACATGGAGCACCCCCGCTTAGAGCCATGTGGCATCCAGTACAGTGCACGCACGAACAACTTGCAGGTGGGAAACTGGACAGGGCTGGATTACTGGAGGCATGAGGACCATAACACGACCAACACATGGGACATGTCACGTAGCAGACGAACACGCAGCACCGCCCACCGCCACGAACAAGTGAACAATGTGCACACGGACATGAACAACAGACTCACACCCCACATGACCCATCACAGACATAGCAACACCCAAGGAGCCACGTCTGCATGCACAAGCCACACTGAATATAGTCCCACACGGCAGCCACTGTGCAACTCATCACACACAACCGAAACACCATTGAAGTCCTGTCCATGTAGCCCCTACTGCCTGTCAACCACACACCCCACAACTACGCCTATGTAAGACAAACAACACTAGACGCAACAGAGCGGAACAACATAAATGCACACGAACACCACTGAACCCATCAAACTCACAGACACACCATGCACATACAACATACCATCCATCCCATCCGTCAGCCCCAGTCTCATGAAAGGCATGTCATCCGCACAGCTGCCACACATACAGCAGTCACGCTAAGATACATGCCCATGACCAACCATGTGCCAGAAGTCAATTAAGCGCACGACACACTGTGAGCAACAACACACAACATGGGCCACACCCCCCGAGCACTGCAGTGATGCACATGGCACAGGGCAGCACGCACACCAAGGAGATGGGACAACTGCAATACGTTGGCTGGCACACAACTATCACTCACTCATAACGATGCGTCCAATGCCATGTCCAGTAATCACAACAGACAGCAAATATGCAGGCCATGTCAAGCATGCACACACCTCAAACCATGCACTGTCATGCTGCCACAACACATGTCACGTTCGGCACCCATGGCTCACAGCATGTACCCCAAAAGCATATTCCCTCCCAAATGCGAATCTGGGGCATGGCCCCCATGTTGCCATATGCGTTCCTAAGCGTTCCATTTGAACCCCAAAAGCATATCCCCTCCCAAATGCGAATCTGGGGCATGGCCCCCATGTTGCCATATGCGTTCCTAAGCGTCCCATCTGAACACCAAAAGCAAAGTACAAACCAGACCCAGGATGGGCCAGGAGCCCGCATACACCAGAGTCACAATAAGTAGGGGCACAGCAACACACCCATCGGCATGGCCAATCCGTCCCATGCCACATGTGCACAGCACACAGTCCCATTGCCAAGCACACACAACTACAGATGCTACAGCCACACACACGCCTCCGGGAAACCCATGTACGAGATTGCACGAACTGTCAATGTCAGACAACAAATACATACTTCGCCAGGTGCAACACAATAACAAATCTCATTCTCTCCACAGGTGACGAACTGCTGGATGCTGGGGATGGAGCCAGCAGCCAGCACAGCCAGCCTACAAGCCCCCAACGAGGACACACGGATCTGGAGGATCTGTCCTCCTCTTCGTACACGGACCACCAAGCAGGCCCATCTGGTGTGGCAGGGCCCAGCCGCTCCCCAGGACCCCTCCTACCCACCAACCCATCATCCAGGGCTGCTGAACATTCCCAGCCCCCTGCTGCCACTGTCGTTGCGGCCACACCCACGGTCATTGTGGCCACTACCACTGCCGCAACCGCCACCATCGCCGCACCGACCACCACCGCCGCCACCACCGCCACGTCTTTGCTGGCACCAGCCCCAGCGCAGGTGGTGGCCCGGCCGACTGGATCCACCCTGGGAGCCACAGCGAGGACCGTGGTGAGCAATGTGGCTAGTGGGCAGGCCGGTGGCAGCAGGATTGGTAGGAGGAGCAGGGTCAGGGAAACGCCAGCCTCCCCTGGGAGCCATGCCCTGCCTCAAATGGCCAGAGTCCTTGGGGCCTATGAAGAGGCCCAAGGACAATGGGTCCGGTCTGCTTCAGACACGCGTGAGGTGCTGGGGGTGCTGAGGTCCATGGACGCCCGTATGGGCCAAATCGTGGACCTCATGGGCCAGCTGGTGGTGGCGGTGAGGTCACAGCCAGGGACAGCAGCTCCCCTCCGCCACCACCTGCCGGGGCGCAGGGTGGAGCAGCAGTGTCCAGTTCCCCTGCGTCCACTGCCAGTGAGCACACCTCAACAACCAGCATGTCGCAAGCAGGCACCCCCTCGCAAACGTGGAAGGGGCCGTCCGAGTGGAAACAGATCTCCCGGGAGGACTTCGCACGCTCCAAGCGCAAGTGAGGCAGCCAGCCAGCCTTCCGCCAGCCTTCCTTGACCAGCCACTGCATTGACTTGGACTACGATCCCACTCCACACAGCCATCTGGATGGCATGTGTGTGTTGGACTATGGACATAGAACCAGTGGGTACACCCTGATCATCACGCAGCCATGACCGACAGCTCATTGTCACTGCACGCACCACTTTTGTCATCACCTTACACACAATCACATGTCACAGTTTGTAATAAATGCACCTTTTTCACTAACTGCTGTTTGTGCCCTGTGTTTTATTTGTACGGAATACAACGGCCACCTTGGGCGGAAAGGCACCTGATGCGTGGCATGGCAATTGAATCCGGAGGGCCTGTAGGGACCTAGGGGTGGGAGACAGAACAGGAGCACATTCAATGAGTGTGTCACACACCCATTACACAGTACATGTCAACAACTACAAGCAATGTACACACATCGCACAGAGCAATAGGGCACAATGCCACAGCCACCAACAGTGGCATACTACCCTGGCCATGGAGCGTTGACACACAGCACGCAGTGAACAAACGGCCACCCTGACACAGCACACACACACCTGCACAGATACAGCCACATCAGCCGTCGTACATGGACACTCACCGTCAAGTGAAGTAGCGGGCGATGAGCTGCTGCCGCACATTACCAGCTTCCTCCTCTCCGCTGTCCTCCTCACTCGAGCTGTCCTGGTCTGCGGGCTGGGGCCCTGGTTGATCTCCGTCATCCACGATGAGGGGGATCTGCTTCCGAATGGCCAGATTGTGCAGCATGCAGCACGCCACCACTATCTGGCACACCTTCTGTGGGGAGTACGCCAGCGCACTCCCGGTGCGGTCCAGGCACCTGAACCTGGACTTGAGGAGGCCAAAGGTACGCTCGACCACACGTCTGGTCCTCCCATGTGCCTCATTGTAGCGATCGTCTGCTGGGGTGCGAGGATTCCTCAATGGACTGAGCAGCCATGCCCCATTCGGGTACGCAGAGTCACCTGGGTGTGAGGGACACAGAGAACCGTTGCAATTCCAACTGGACAGGGGACAGCATCGCACAACCAGCACGCTACACCACTCCACATACTCACCGACAATACAGGCACGATCCTGTTGCATATTGGACATCAGTCGTGGCAAGATGCTGTTGCGCATTATGTGTGCGTCATGGGCCGAGCCTGGGAACTTTGCACACACGTGGGTGATCACCATGTCCGCAAGGCACACCACTTGCACATTCAGGGAGTGCGTGTGCTTCCTGTTGCGGTACAGGTGCTCAGTGGCCTGTGGTGGAACAAGGCCGACATGTGTGCAGTCAATGGCTCCAACGACGTGTGGGATTCTGCCAAGGGCATAGAATGCACCCTTCACTGCCGCCAATTCACGAGCCCTGGGGTAGCGGATGTACCTGTTTCGGTACAGCATCATGGCTGCCAGTACATCCCTCAGCACCTTGCTGAACATGGGCTGGGACATCCCTCCTCCAATGCCCACTGTGTGCTGGAATGACCCAGTGTCGAAGAAATGCATGGCGGCCATCACCTTAGCCGTGGGGGTGACAGCAGTCGGATACACCCTGCGGGGACGGAGATGGGGTTCTAACATGGCACACAGTCGATGCAGGGTTGGCCGGTCCAGCCGAAACTTCCTAATAACCTCTGTATCGTCCATGTCCGCCAGCAATTGGTATGGGCGGTCAATGTTCGGTCTCCGCCTAGGGACAATGGCAGAGGACACATGTCAAAGCAACACGACACATAGCAATTTCGCATACACATCACTGACATGACTGAGCAAGCACATGAGCCACAGCCCAGCTGTCAAGCTGGGACGGCACGGCCACAATACACTTACACAGGTCTCCCAACAATGGCAATGGCTAGTGATACAAACCACTGCCATGTGCATGCACATGGGGATCTAGGCCCCAATGACTTGCGGGGCGTGCTGATGGGGACTGACTGCATATCCGTCAAGCGGCAACGCCACGGCAACATGAATGTCTGCTGAGCATGGAACTGCTTCCGCGGCTGGATGAGTATGGCACACGACGACGACGATGTGGGCACAGGCTGAGCGGCCAAAACAAGTGAGACCTGTGGCACGAGGGGATATGAGACAGTAGTAGGTGTCAGCACTGCACCCTATGTACAGCACTGTACGGATCACACCTCCCGAAACATTGACAGGTGTCCACATTGACAGCCCCATGCCAAGACGGCTGTGTGCTTGCAGTCACACGTCACAGGTGAGAGGTTACATTGCATGTGCCAGGTGGCAGACGTACATAGTGGGAGCTGGCATGTGTGTGCATGTGTCTCCTGTTCAGGATCCACCAGATGGGCGCTGACTCTGTACTGACCATTGGACACAGCATGTTCCGTGGAAGGCTTGTGTGTGTGGGATGGTGGCACTGGATGTGCCTCCGTTGGGTGGGGGCCATGCACAGGGCGGGTACGTCGATGATTGCGCATTGTTGGTCACGGTGGGTGCACCAACTGAAGATGTGTTGCCCTGTGTTCAATTCCTATGTCCGCATGATGATGGACTGTAGATGTGGGCAGACTACACATTGGTCGATGTGCTGTCTATATGCATGTGCCTTCACACCAGGCACAGCTGCCCCTGCACATGTGACCCCTGCTGGACTCGCTGCTGGGTCTGTGGAGCTGATGCACCTTCTGCGCGTGGGGCGGACAGCTCTCCTCACTTCCCTCATTGCGCATGTCATGACTTTGCCGCAGGTGACATGGATCATGGAGGGCCCACATGTACGCGTGGGTAGGCTACACATGATTGTACACTGGTCGCCACCCCCAGTCAGTGTTTCGAATGGGAAGGTTGTCGTGCTGGTGGTATGTTCGATGTGGCGGATGGGCGGGCCTAGGTGTGGGCTTACATTCCGGACATGGGGGGTAGTTGGATTGGCGACTAGTTGCAGTACACACGGGACACGTCTCTTCCTTTCCACATCTGGGTCATCCCTTGTACTTACTGACAGTGATACAGTCATCTTCGCCCCAGCCCTCATGTCCTCCCTCGCTCCCCCAATATGCATGCTCACCTGCGAGGCTAGCGCCTGCACAGGCAGCCCCAAGCTCGCACCAGAGAGGGCAAGGAGTGTATGTGTGGGTCCAGTTGCACGAGTGGGCTGTCTCAGGGTATGATGTGTGGCGGGACGCCGTCCACCTGCGTGGTGCCCCAAATGGAGACCCGGCCTGCATGGACTATGCATCACAGTCTTCGCCTTCCGGATCCGCCACCTGCGACACCCAGTGGCTGTGGCTGCCCTTGCGGCCAGGCCGCGTCCGTCTGCGGCTGATGGCCCACACATTCACTCTTTGGCCTCTCTGGGGAGGGCTCGGGGGTGGTGGCGCACGCGCTTGCACTTAGTCGCAATGGCATGTGGCGTGGTTGGTATGATGGGCAATGGATGGGATGGTGCGAGCCACCTCCCGTGACGTCAGTGCTGCTCGTGCTGTGGTGCGTCCCCCTACACTTCCATTTGACTTGTGCCATGCTAGACGTTGAGGTTCTATTGCCTGCGTGATATGACCAGGAGGAGCGCGAGGAGACCTCTCACACACCATGCTCCACTGCCATCCCGTGCCCTGTATCGCCTGTGCGGATTGACTATGTTGGGGTTACACCTGGTCGACTGGGGCTGTGTGTGCCTAGTCAAGGGGCATGGCGGGCGCACAACAGGATCCAGCTTGTCCACAGAGGGTGGGCTGAGGTGCGCCTGGTACCGCTTTGTACGTGTGCCCGGCTGCTGTGCACACACGTGTTCACTCCCCCCAACAGGTGTCCTCTCACAATGCCCAGGGAAGCGGTGGTGTACTGTTCATGACCCCTCCCAACACGGCGTGCTCCAACTTGGCATGTGCGCATCTACCCGTCACACCCTCCCACCTGAGCACTGCGTCCATACGACTTCACACGACACATGTGTGTCTTCCACAGTAGTGCTACTCATTTGCGTTGACATCCAATACCAGTGGACTACATGGTCATGTCACGACTGCCGTGTACTTCACATACTCTCATCCTCTCTCATTCGTACTTGTGAAATGAGTCAGCGGAGACAGTTTTGGTTTCAAACATTATATTGAGTCTTCTGTCCTCTGTGATGCAGTATAGTGGACACTACTGGCAGCGGAATACATGTTGAGGATATACTGAGCATGATTGCAAATGGGATAGGGTGTGGGGTTACATGTGATTGGCTGTTGCATGTGGGATGTGGGCTTCAGAGTGACATCTGCTTGGCCAAGGCTGTGCTAATGTACATTTACGTATAGCTGCGGAGCTGCGGACTTTGACACAGACGGTATACATGTAGCCTACCAGACCGCTTGGCATCATGGGCACAGTCCATCTCAGTTCCATGTGACAGGTTTGCTGCGGTTGTTCCTCATGCACGCGTGCATGTGAGATGACATCAGGGCATGTGCTTGCGTGCATGCAGCGGCGTGCCACTTGTTGTTGCACTGTGGTGGTTACTGGACATGTCACAGTCACTGGGGACGTGTTGTTGTTGTATGCACTTGTCGTCCATGCAAAGGTCCTGGTATGGGATTCCCGGGGCGGGGGTGGGAGGGGTGCAGCACCCACAGACTCCAGGCGACCTATTCATGTCCACTGAGCGGTGTGTGTGTCCATGGGCGCTGGATCCATGTCGTGTCCTGGTTGTTCGTGCAGTTCCGTCCATGTGGGTGCGATACACAGAGCCCATGCCACTGCCTCCCACGATGCATGCGGTGTTCCTGGATGTGATGGGGAACAGTGTGCATGTCCCGGTCATATCCGATGTCATGGCGATGTCGTTGATGGTGTGGTTACAGTTGCCGGTCGTTTGGTATGGCTGTTGTGGTGGTGACTGGCCAGTCCGTGCGGAAGCTAAGCATGGGTGCGGGGTTGGACATCATAGGTCACTCGGGGAACCTGCGTTGTGGTCCGACGAATTTACAGGTTGTCAGGTATGCGATGCCGTCCAGCAGGGCTTCCATGTCATTGGTGGTGTACATGTTTGCCAGCCAATGTAGCGGATGGTGGCTGTCAAGGTGTTGTTCGTAAGTTGTCCCTTGGAGGACCATGATGGGGCATGCTGGGTGACATTCGATGTAGCTGTTCTCGATGATCCGTCGTGTGGAGGCACAGTGGTCCCATTTCAGTGCGGGTGCGATGTTGGCCACATACGCCATGCCCCCATAGGCAGAGCAGGCCCTGTCGTGTGCGTCCAGAGGGAGGAGTAGTGGTAGCAGGTCCGCCTTCAGACATGCCGGGTTGGAGAGGCATATCTCGACGGGATGCTGGTAGGGACACCTCCGACAGTAGAAGACGGGCATGACGCAGCTGAACAATGTGATGCGGTAAGTCAGTCGGTAACTTACGTTCAGCAGGGACAGGAGATCGCATCCCAATGTATGGAACAGGTTGGTTTTGTACAGCTTGAGCTGTTCGGCGTAGTTGGGTAGGTGTGTTGCGGTTGCCATTTCGCAGCGGTTCGTTGAGGTGGCGTGCTCCGGCTGTGTGTGCAGTCTGCAATGTGCACGCTCCGAGGTTGCTGTGAGCTCTGTGTAGTCGTAGGGAGACAGGACTTGTGTTCTGTTGGCTTGTTTGGAGGACACGGGCCCTCTTCCCACATGCTTCTCAGACAGTTCAAGGTCAGTGATGTGTGACTCCTTCCAATTAACTTGCATGTGGCCGACATGGGGGAGTGTTTTCTTCTTTCTTCCCCGTCCGTTGTGTGCTTCTGTGATATGCGCTATCTGCCCTGTGGTCGGTCTCCTCGGCATGCCTGTGTTGGTCTATTCTTGGACAATGGCTGTATTCAAAGGCTTCTGTCGTAGGGCTGTGGTTTCGGAGTTGGAATGGAAGGTCATTCAGTGCTGTCTGCTCTCCCTTGTGTGGGCGGCAGGCTGCCTTTCCGCTCTGCGTTGGGCCTTGTGTGTGAATGTTATTCTTGGGCCACCTGTTATCGGTCCCCGGGCTCTTTGGTGTTCCGTTTTATATGTCTTGTTCATATGTGCAGGGTGGTATGGGTGTTTCTGTGTGGTACTGGCGTTCCTCTTCCCGAAGAGAGCCCTGCTTCTCCTAGTTGGTGTTGCCGCCGCTGTGTGCTATGCCATGTTTGTTACACTGGGGTGTGTCCTGCTGTTGCGTGTCTTCACTGACATGTATGCGTCGGTTGTGTGGCGTTGGGTGTTGTCCATGAATTGGGCGTTGGGGACATGTCTGTGGCAGGCCTGTCACGTGTCATGTGCGTTCGGGGTGGGGCTGATGTGTGTGCTGCTTGGTTGTGTCCCTGTGTCTGTGTGCGACGCATGCATGGCGCTGCGGTTGGCCTCTGCGTTGTGCGCATGTGTGGCGGCGTCATCGGCGCTTTGGGGCCGTGACGGGGTCGTTGGTTCCTAGTCCCAGGTGGTGTGTACACATGTGTTCCGCGATGTTACGATTTGGCCTGTGTGTCATATGTGGATGCAATGGTGGATGTGTAGTGTACACGCGCTGGTGGGGGGTTGTCCTCTTTTTCCGCCCTTGCACTGTGTGCGCTGTTTGCGTGCACTTGTTGTGTGTGTGCCTACCTGCGTCTCCGCGGTACGTTGCGTCCTTGGTGGTGCATCAGCAAAAGCATGGGGAGGGCCTGCAGTGCTGGATTCATGCTCGGGGAGCCGCTTCTTCGTTGTCCGTGCTCGGCATCCGTGTTACCGCTTCGGTTTGTCGTACGGTATCTCTTGGCCATGGGAGCCGTTTGTTTGCGGCATCGTAATTTATGCGCCGGGCGGGACGTGTTTCGTCGGACGGTGTGTGTCAGTTGGGCTGCGCCGCTACGTGTACGGGCGCACTTTGATGGCGGACGGTGTTGCTGGCTTGCCGGCGGTGTTTGGCCTACTTTTCGCATCGTAATTGGACGGGCGTGTGGACTGCTGCGTGCCGGCGGTAACTGGTGCTTTTTGCATCCGCCAGCACGGCGGTGGTGCTTCCGCCCGCCATCGTAATGTGCCCCTTAGACAATAAATTAACCACCTTTGAGCCCACATCTCTTCCCAAGAGGTTCCTTCTCTTTACTCCCTACATGTTATACCCAATTCTCCCCATGGGCTCCGGTACATCTTCTAAAATGCTTAAAATGGCCACAATAACTTCTGTTTCAATAGTGCTGTTCGTTCACCATAGTAAAGGAATTTGGACACCATCTTTTTGAACTACTTTTATATTTACTGTGAACCTACAAAAGAATTGCAACCAAATTGTGCTGGTATGACATATGCTATGTCTTGTACTTGTCTTTGAATAAATTGCAACTCTGTTTGAATCTCCTACTTAAGGCCAAGACTAGTCTGTGGTTCCATTTGTTCAATTATTTCTTATAGAATTTATGATGAAGGGGGGGGCCTTTTCAGATTTGTGCCATCCTTGTAGCTGTGTCACTGGTAATGGTGTTGACAACTACTGGTACAAATATATGGTTTCAATCATATCCTCTACTTGCTGCCCCAATACTGGGGGATTGTTTCCATCCTGGCATCCGCCATCTATCCTCTCCTTTATATACTCAAAACTCCCCTCCCCCTCCAATATGGCTGGCAAAAGGGCTCAAGAAAATAAGTTCTACGTGCTGATTTCTAGTGTAATCAGTAGACTGTTTAAACCACGGTAAGGCCCAAAAAGCCTGTCACACTCCTGAGGTCAATAAATTGATACTTAAATGCGGTGGCATTAGGCACTGTATAATCAGGGGTTGTTGTAACTATTAATATCTCTCCTCACTAATGTCTGATCTTTAGCCATTCACAACAAGTGACAAGATCCTGCTCTCTTTCTGGTTTCCCTATATTTCATTCATACTTCTCTGCCCAGCCATAAATTGTGTTTGCATTTTTGTCTACAAAATGTGTTTTGATTTGTGTCCCGTAAAGGGCCTAGGTTCCCCCAACTCCCCAGAGTTACCAATATTGTGGGTATCGGTAAGTTTGTAAATCTAATTTTACCACCTATTACACGTTTGACTATGAAAGACCTAAAAAGTGGGAATTTCTGGGAGAATCTTGAATACTGCTGATTTCCACAGTCCTCCAGTTGGGCTGGTTTCAGCTTTTAGCAGTCAAAGTGTAACAGTGAAACACATTGTTTCTCACAATCCTGATAGGACAATAACTCCTTTTCGGTCCTGATAATGCACACAAACAAAAAGGTAATCAAATTTGTGGAAGCTGGTTAAATTCCTGCATTCTCACCAAATTTGTTGTGGCAAAACCTTCTCAAGCCCTATAGAGAAGCACCCACATGCACTTGTAAATGGATAGTAGGTTAATATGAGGTGCCAAAATAAGGATGGATGCTCAGGCAACACTGCAGACAGTTCAGGTTAAACAATGGTATGTTTTCCCACAAAGGGTGACATTTTGTGATTAAACATAGATAAAGAAAACACCACCAGATTACTGGATCCAGCCCTTGAAAATCACCACATCAAATGTTTGACCAAGTTTTCTGCCCCAGTTGTGGGTGAAATTTATACTTTACCTGCAAAGTTCTGTAATGTTTACATAATATGCACTTCAAAAATGTTGCATAGATTTGGAAGCTTCTCACATTTTTGTCTGCAAGGGAAAATGTTTTGCAAACTTTTGATAAAGCGTCATGAAGTTTGCAGAGATAAAGCTAGAATTTGACATTCTAACTCACCAAGCAATCAGTAAGATGAATTGCCTGGGTTACTGCTTTTGTACAATGTAGCTCCTCTGGCTCCCCAAGCAATAGAGTCTTTGGCAACCTCTTTAGCGGACACACGTTTCAGAGGCGAAGTAAAATTGGCTTTGTTCCACTATGTGGCACCCTCCTTTAAAAATCCTATTTCTTTAGTATCAAGGGATGTCTTTTTTGTATTCGGAGTGTAGCTGCACACTTAAAATCTTGTCTACCAAAAAACATATTCAGGGGAAAGTATATAGGAAAGTTTCAAAACTATATTTCTTCAATATTATTCTCACAAATATCAAATATATTAAGCTCATATTTAATTATTGCAAAGAAATCATCATATTTCTCACACCTGATTGATTACAGAGCTATAGAAAAACATCTGGCCGGAGTATCTGCTCAAGTCCTATTACCCTCCTGATCTGAATTCATTGTTAAGTGAAGGTAATAAAATATGAACATAATTTACAAATTATGTTTTTCCACCTCAACCAGGTATAATGTCGATTTTTTGAACTCTCTTTAAATTATGAGTTTCTTTCATCAGGACCTTTCATAAGTAAACATATTTAATATGTTGACACACCAGTAAGTGTAAAAATCTACAGAAAAAATAAAACAACACACATTTACATATGACAATTGCATTTAATTATTAAAATACTTAAATGTACACTTCTCTATCAATAATTGAAGGCATTTTAATTCCCCAGTCCTAAAGCATTTTTATGATTCTAACTTATAAATATCTTATCAAATGAGATGCAATCATTAATTTACCCACATATAAATGCCATATAAAAGCGTGACTAATTTTAATTATTGAAGGGTGCAAAATTCATATCACATCCATTTTAAACACAACAAACTATACACATTAATCAGAACTTGGTCATAAAACATAAGTGGTGAGGCAACGACAAACCAAAGTTTATTTAAAGAAGTCCAATTCCAAATTGTATGTGTTCCATATCTTCTTTATTTTTCTTTGTGGATACAAGAAACAAGACTCCAAATGCTACAGCAAACAGCCAACACGTTTCGTTCACCAAATGTGAACTTCCTCAGGGAAAAAAGGGTTCAGTATCCATAAGACATTCATATCATTCCTTGCTTTCACCTGCCAGTATGAAAGAGCGGGTCCTTCATGAACATGTGGGTTCTGTGTTAACAATTGAACCTATTCCAACAATAGCTTAAAACCATTCTGCCCATGTGATACCTTCCTGCACAAAAATAATCCCTGTTGTCATTTTCCTTTTTCATTCTGCAGCACAGACAGGAAGAGGAAATAAAGAGTCCAAAAAAGATTTTTCTCCTTGTTACACCATTTAAAAAATCTGTTTCCCAACAATATGGTAGAAGGCACTTGACTTAACTAGTGATTGCTAGTACCTATATATATACTAGGTTGTCTTTACAAGTGCTCCATAGAAATCATAACAGTTATTGAAAATTGCAATATTGATTCATCAGCATACACCAGCAGTGACATATTTTCCTATCCTATTGCAATCAAGCAATATCTATTAGTGTAGAAAAAGTAGATATGTACATTTTTATGTTGAAGCCGCATGCCTTCAACTTTGAGGAGGACATTTGAAGTAGTTGCATCTTACTTAAGAGGGACATTTAGTAGCAACATGAGTTATTACAGCTTTTTGACAGACTTGTTAGGTATTTGCTTTTGACTTGAGAGGGACATCTGGTAAAGTTCTGAAGGGCTGAAGGCTTGTTAAAGATTTCGCACTGTTTATTCTGACTTGAAAACGACATCTAATAATTACTTGAGTTACTGTACCTATGTTAAAGGGCAGACCGATTGGGTTTGATAATCCATGTTTACCTTGGAATGAACTATAGGTATTCTGAAAAACTGTATGTACTTAAACTGCATTCGTAGTATTATTTTCCAACAGGTGTATTCAAATTATATTAGCGTGCATTGTTGTCTCAAAATACATAATCTGTTTTTGAACAACATTGAACTGTAATTTGAGAAATCACTCTGCAATCTGATAGTACGCTTGTGTTGGCTTTAATATGCTTACATTTGCAGCTGGGTCATTACCTTGCAAATGAAACCGAATACTGATTTGTTTAATGAGCTTAAATGTTGTCCCATACTCTTTAAATGAGATGAATTAAATTAGCTGGTAATTAGTTTGTAACAGGGCAGTACTTTTTTAGGCTAATGAAAACCAAGACGCAGAAACATCAGACTCTGCTGCAAGGTCTCGGCCTACATTTGTGTGGAACAGGAAACACAGTGTGGTCTACAGGATGTGTTGCTGACTTTAAAATCCAAGGACCGAGGGCCAGATGTTTCAATCCTATTTGCATTTGCAAATGGCCTGATGCTCAGAATCGGGCCGTTTGTGAACATAAAAAGGCATTTTGGTATGTATTAATCACAAATTGCGATTTTGTAACACGTTGCCGAATCGCAATTTGGGACTGCCGATTCATACTGATTCGGCATTTATAAAGGGTGTGTTTAGTGCATCTCTTCCAAATACCGAATTGGAATGGTATCTCTTAATGTTTTGCGACCGAATTCCGGTCACAAAACATTAATACTTTACCAACTATAGAAGTGTAGTGGCAATGCAGTCGGAAATAGGAAGGGGTTCCCAAGGGACATCTTCACCTTTGTGAATGTGAATCAAAATGTTTGTTTAAGAAAGCCAGTGGTCCACAGGACCACTGCGTCTTAAACAAACAAAAACAATGAGTTAGGTCAATTTGCAACCCACTAGGAATTGCTATTTTAAAAATAAAACTGTCATATATTTGGCATTGTGACTTCTGAACTGTGATTTGGAAAGAATCGCAATTTAGAAATTGCAATTCCAAATTTGGATACATCTGTCCCTTAGCTCCTAATGCCAGTTTTGGTACTTGATCACAAAATTGCGTGTGTGCAAATAAAAAACTTGTGTAATACCATTAAAAAAACATTCATATAGTTTGCATTCTCAATTACCTATCCTATCCTATCCCACACCCACAACTCATTCTGTTTGCTCAGGGCAACTCCAACGTCAATTGGACCAGGCACACAAACACACATAATAATGATGTACAGCCAGCCATGTTTGGTGGCATGCTCTGTAAAGGACTCTGCTGCTCCCTGAACCTAGGTTCCTGTCATATCAAATACCTATAACCAAGAAAAAGGCATGCACCATTCATGCCAGTGCGTCATTTGTAAAAGAATGAGTGCTGGTGCCCAACATTTGCTCATGACTCTGTGGCCGGCACTATTGAATATCTGGGGTGCTGAATACCAAGGCAGCGTAGTCTTGATTCCACCTCATGCCTCTTTCATCCACCACCAGATACCCCCTGTCCCTTTATCTTACTCTTGTAGGTTTCTGCTTTCTCCCTATGTTGCAGTTCTGCCGTCATTCTCTTCCCTCTTTCCTCCTTGGGTGTTTTCCAATATCTTCCTCTGGGTCAAAGTCTGATGAGCAAAAATAAGTGTTGGCCCCCAAAATGAGTCCCACCTCAACCCCTGGCTCAAATTAAGCACTGTCCGCAGGTGTTATCATAGGCAGTGGCCAATTCATTGTTAATCACTGATCATTCGTGAAATGATGCTGTGCCCTTCCTTGCAGCAGGTATGCATCTCTCCAACATACATATCCCCTTCCCCAAAACCAGGTGTAGCAAAAGAGATGATGACCAGTAACAGAAAATGTGCAAGTCAGGTCGATACATCTGTGTTGCACACTGGTAAGAAGACCCAGGGAACAGGCAGGTACAAGCACAGCCTCTTTATTCAGGAAAAGTTACAGGTATAGGAACACCCCCAGGAGCTATGATGCAATCAGCTCAGCCCCAGCTGTAAATTGAAACTTCAACAGACAGGGATAGAACACTCACGTTAATTTTTAGGTCGAGCCTAGAGTAGCGCGCAAGCGCTGCTTCTGGCGAAGACTTTATGTAGGGGGTTTAAAAAGCTGACCAGACGCTCGTGCGTCATGGCCTTTTCCCTGCGGTTACTCGCACGGGCGCCATGTGGTTTCAATTATCGTGCCCTGACACGGGCGCGATAATTAAAACCAGATGTCTCACTGTGGTGCGCGCGCGCGCACCACTCGCGTCGCCCCCCCTCCTCCCCGCTCGTGCCTTCAAATGCTTGTTTTATTTGTGAGCTCTGCTGTGAAAAGAAAAACAGTTGTGCATCGTGGCTAGAAACGTCGCTGTGTGAGACACGTGGTTTACTGCAGTCTGTGCTGTTCACAAAATGTCTATATTGTAAAACACCTCAGCTAAGGCATTGTGAGCAACTGGTTCGTCTGGACTGTAATATTATTCAAACAAATGCTTCTTCGATAGACTTAAGTATGAGAAGGAGGAATGCAGCGCACATGAAAGACAGGGTAGGTCCACCCAAACTGGTATCAGAGCAGGATGTCGCACACATTTCCCTTAATAAAGAAAATGGACATAAGCAGCACTATCAAAAACACAGAATCAAAGATAACCAATAGTATATATTGATGCTATACTCACAAATGGGATCTGGAACATGGACCGTGTGTCTCACTATCGATGAGCCCGTTTACCTTATCATTATCGGTTTTGACAGCACTTTTGAAAAGTTTTAAACCCTCATGGATTTCCAAAATTTTGAGCCACCTTTGCCCACTAGTGATTTCACTCACAACAAGGTCATTCACTTTCACACTAGGTTCAGGAATAACCTTCCGAACATCATTGTTAATTTCCTTTGAGACATTTTCAACAACTTCTGTTTTCCAGCAATCTCAACGCTCTACTGGAATGTTATTCAAACAAAGAATCATTGCACTGAATTAAGAATAAGAAAACAGAATGCAGCACACATGGAATACAGGGAGGGTCCACTCCTGCAGATGTCAGAGCAGGATGCCACAGTTGGTAACTATTAGTCTTTGAAAGCTGCACTGTCCAGCCAGACCTAAAAGACCGACATTCTGTTGCTTGTTTCTTAAGAATGCAAAGATTATTTTTTCGGTTTCTCCAAATGCCCCCTTTAAAACGTTTATATATATTTATTTTTATTCTGTGGAGGAATCCAGCCATCAGCACGTCTCATGGAGAGTATACTTCTTGTATTTTTATAGGTCCAGCAAGCTTAGCTTTGAAATGCACTCATCGCAGGCGACGCTACCCCATATATCAAAGATCCTGAATGACGTAGTGTTATTAAGAACCTGCATATAAACCTTACCACTGTGGACTTGGGGAACCTCTAAAATCTTACATTCTAAAAGTTACCTCAATAGCACGCTCACAGGTGGGTTGTTCGGTGAGTGTTAAACCTCAATTTCATGAGGCAATGTGTCCCAAGATAAGGTGCAAAATAACATTAAACAAGCATTGGCATAGCCAATAGGTCTCGCCTTTAGGACCTTATAAGTGTTTACCCATGCAACCGTTGATTTTGTTGCACCAAGGATATTGTGCTGCATAACTAAATACTTATAAGGTCCCAAAAGCGAGACCTATTGGCTTGTTTAAACATATTTTGATTACGTTTTGCACGTTTCAACAGCAGAAATACATCCAATTACGTTGAAAAAGTCGGGGGATAAGCTTATTGTACGATAACTAAATGGCAAGATATTGATACAGGTTTTTACTAGAATAATAAATTTACGAGTGGAAGAGTCGAAAAAACAGGTCTCCGGTGCACATATTAAAACAGCCAAAAACAGTGGCGGCTCCTCCACTACGGCGGAGGAGCGTCGGCCCACTGCTTTCAGCAGTGGAAATAAAGGAAAAATAAAATGATAATAGCTCGTTGTTATTATCATTTTATTTGTTCCTGCTGCGGCAGCTTGGCAGGGTAGGGCTGCTCTGCTCTGCTCTCAGAGCAGGGAGAGGAGAGGTGTGCACTCTGTAAAGTGCGCATGAATGTTTGGCCGGCCGTCTCTGGCTGGCCAAACAGTCATGCGCACTTTGCATGTTCTACATCCAGGCTGCATTACAGCCTGGGTGGAGAACGTGCCTAGGCTCCCATTCCCTGGATGACCGCCGAACCACGGTGCTCAGACAAATCACAATGCTGCATTGCAGCGTTGTGATTGGCTTAGGGGAGCTTGGGTGCTTCCTGTTCCAGCCGGAGCGGAGAGACGACGACGAGGGACAGCGAGGAGAGAAGCGGCAAAGAGGGAAGTTTTATTTTTTTCTTTCTTTACCACTTCACCCCTCCACCACCCTCCGCCCCGCCACCCGATCCATGCCAGCTGCCACTTGCCAAAAAGAAATATGTTGAAGAAGAAATATACAAATGAACATGTGAGAGTGGCTGCAGCTGGTGACGATGGGCTATGACCAGGAGAATAGAAAGCTGAGACTCCCAACAGTACTTGTAAGGTTAGATAGTATGTTCACATATTAACCCCGGGGAGGGGTTAGCAGGATGATCATGAGCCTGTACTATCAACACATGAGTGTGGTTGGTGGAGCTGGGCACTAGTACCAATCACTGGGTAAGGGGCAGGGGAGTACAGGAGAGGCTTCTCTGAATGCACGCAGGCTGAGAGGAAACAGAGTAGAACAATGAAAACATGCAGTTATGTTCAAGGTAACGGAACCTCCGCTGATGTGGGAGCAACTCATTTACATTTTCTGGTTGCCCTTCAAGGGCCAAAGCATTGTCTCTGGGCTCTCCTTCCAGAGTCGTTCAGAAATCATCCCAGTCTCTGGCGATTAAGTGCTTGATGAGACTTTTTGCTTCTACCTTGTGTAAGGCTTTAATTCTGCTTAGGTCCAACACAGAAGAATTGAATGCTAGGCCTGAGAGAGATATAGTAGCTTTCCATTGTGCAGTAATTTCCCTTTTAGCTCGGGGGAGACCTAAATCTCAAAAGCGGACAGCAGCTCTGCAATGCTTGGGTAGTTTGAAGATTCTTAGAGCACAGGCCTCCAAAATGTCAGCATGGGCATGGCTGTACAGGTGGCTAATGCACAGAGGATTTTTTTTCTCCCATATAGCAGATAGGAGTGGGCAGCCGCAGAGCATGTGGTGTAAATCCGAATCTGAACAAGGTGGGCAGGAGGGAGAGGCTCCTGGGAAGATTTTATTGATCTTAATGGAGGAGAGATAAGCTCTATGAAGAATTAAAAAACTGAACTAGTTTAAACCTGACATTTTGGGAGGCAGAATGAGAATATGCAAGCACTCTATCCCACTCCTTATCCTGGACTGATCTTCCTCTTTCGGTCTGGCAAGTATCTCTCTTGTGTTGAAGGGGGATAAGTAGTGTAGCACGGTGAACTTGTATAGCCAACGAACACACGGTCTGCGGTCCCCATTGTGTTTAATGTTTGTGTAGGTAGATGAGTATCGGATTCTGAGTCCGTATTTGCCTATTTAGACCTGAGTATATGTACTATCAACCCATAGGTCAAAAATTGTCCCTCGTGCAGGGCACTCTGATCCCACAGTCAATGGAATTATTGAAGCTGTCTATCCCGGAATATATCACTCAGGGTGTCCAACTGGACTTCCTCCAATATTGTGCTGGGCTCCTATTATCGACAAGCATTTGCATTGCAATAGGTCTTGCATTTGCAAGAGTTAGAGCTATTGGCATTGTAAATTACAATGTCTTTTACCTATGTGTTTTGGTTTGGAGTGTAGTGGATGTATGTGGTGTGGAGTGTAAATATGTGGGTTGTATTGGAATTGTTAGTTGTGGTATGATGTGTAAATCTGAGGTGTGTATTGGAGGTATATGGTGTGTTGTGGAATTGTGTTGTGTATTTGAAATATGTAATTTGGTGTGGAATTATGTGGTGTGTATTGGAAACGTGTGGAGTTGAAGTGTGTGGTGTGGAACTGTGGAGTGCATTTATGTGGATTGCTGGCATGTGGCATAAAATGCATTTATGTGGGGTGTATTTATGTTGTATTGCGTAGAGTATAATTATGTGTAGTGCAATTATGTGGCGCTGAGTGGTATTATGTGGGGGGTAATTATGTTGTGTGGTGCAGAATTGTGTGGCATTGTATTGTGTGGTGTTGTGTGGAATCATGCGGCATGGTGTGGAGTAGTATTTTATGGTGTGGAATTATGTGGCATGTTGCGAAGTTGAATTTTTTTGGGGTGGAGTGTAATTATGTGTTTTGGAATTGAGTGGATATATGTGCAGTGTAAATATATCAGATAGATGCTGAAAACACATCCCAGTGAATCTCCACAAAAAAGCCCTAACCCTAAATTTCCTAAGTAAAGCATGTGGTAGTTTCAGGAGCACTAGTTAGCTCCTGCTTGGACTACGGCCAACCTCATTTACGGTTTTGCAACATAGCAGGTCCAAAAACTGCAGAAGACTCAAAATCCAGACAGCCATCTGACTCATCTTTTGGTTAAAAAAACATCAATATGTGACATCCCAACTAAAGGTCTGCACTGGCCCCAATAAAAAAAAGAACAGAGTCCAATGGAATTTGCTTTATCTATAATTGCCTGGAAGGATCCGCCGTCATACACCTTAAAATAATGAACACCAACCACCTTGCCCTTATGCTCTGCAGAAATACAACAGAAAAAAAAACAACTTGGCCTAAGCCACTGGCCCACCACCAAATGCCCGGTTTACCAATCGGACCGTGCACAAGAGGGAAAATAAAGTGAAATGCAGGAGTTGACAGAGAAACACACCTGGAAGACAAGTAGAAAAAAACATGCACACTCATGAAGTCCTTTAGGAGAAAGCAAAAAAAAAAAAAAGAGAATTCACGAAACATTGAAAAACAGGTGGTGTGAATCAGAAAGGTAATACACAGGCTATGCTCGATGGGGGGTGGGGGGAGGGACAAAGACAAGATGGATGGGTTCAAGCAAATAAGGCGAGTGAACAGAAAGCAAGCACATGTGAATGACTAAACACAAAGCCAATAGTAAGGTAGTCTTCGACCTTAATACAACAACTGTCAGGCCAGAATTATAGGGAAAGCACACTTAAAAGCGTGCATACGATCTCCATGTTAATAGAAACACAACGAAAGGAGACAAACAGAAGGAAAGGACTAGTTATCAATCATGATGTATATCCAAAAATAAAAACCATGCTAATTAGAGAGCTCTGTGATCTACATTACCAAGACAAGTTCTGAAAACGCAATCAAATAGTAAACATGTCAGAATAATAAGCAGGCCCTTCAGGGCTGCTACTTAAAAGCACTATCATAGTCCATCAATTGTCCATGTTGTTACAAGCACACTGCACAAGTGTAGCTGCACATGTGGAAAGTGCATCAATACAATACAAAGTAGTAGTGAAATGCGTGTACCTTAGAGAGCGCTGCACTAGGCGTTACTGAAACGTATAGTGAAAACACAATCCACTTTTGCACATATGACGGCCATAAGCAGGTCCTGCACATCAGGTCTTGGTAGCTACAGTGACTCCTGCCCAGAAGTCTAATTGGAGCTGCAATCATACTAAAAAGCACCGTTTGTTTGTACTCCGACTTCTGTGGTCTATAGAAGAGGAAAAATAGCGGTGAAGGGAGTGGGAGTTCACAAGTTACCAGAAACAATGTAGATGAGTATCCTACTTTTGGAATAATTTGCATATCGATGAATTTGCCTCTAGTTTATTACCACTCACGAAGGACTCCCACATGCTATAGTGTCACTGTCTCTTGTGAGTCTACTCAGACCTCAAGGCCATTGCTGTCCTGGAGGATTATTTATTGTTGGTTACATCTGTTGCTGTGTGAATTTAAAAAGCAGTGACATTTCGGCTAAGCGTCACATACAGGAAGCGCGTCAAGATAATACCATGATGTATATTTAATAGTGAAATCCATGCTGATTATAAAGAGCTGCAGTTTACATTACTGTGTTGAGTTTTTAAAATCCAATCTAAAACTAAACATGTAGCGCCCAGAAGCAGGCCCTTCATAGCTCCTAGGATTAGGCAGAACTCATACTTAAAGACACCATCTCTGTGCATCCGATCTTCATGTTAATCCGCTTGTCATGACTATTAATAAGTGGCCTGAAAGCGCTCCTAATTAATATCGTGATGTATAATTACAAGTTAGATTCATGCTAATTAGAAAGCGCTACAGTTTACATTACTGAGGCTGTTGTGAAAGTCAAATGCAATAGTAAACATGCCGTGCCCTGTAGCAGGCCCTTCATAGTTGTTATTGCAGTTTTCTCTAAGAGACTCATCATGAAAACACAGTTATATATTTAGCTGTTAAGCGTTCACAACCCTGCCCTGGAGCCAAAGTGAACAAGCAAAACAAGTTGAAAGTACATTACTTCCATGAATTACGTAGCACTACTTAAGGTGGCGCTTGATGACCAATAGTCAGCGTGGTTGTAGCTGTCCCTTCAGTTACGTTGCTGCAGGTTAAATCGATGCAAGTCAGAGCTGAAGTAAAGAAAATAATAATTTAACAAGGATCGCATGGGCACCCAGCAGGCGAAGGAATGCAATGCAGTCACCAAGACCGCTCAGGTACGCAAACCAAAAAAATAATAGTGTACGAAGGCACATAAATAAATCAAGCTACGGTTCGGGAGGGGGTTGTGCGGCGGCGCGTTGATGTGTAATAAACTCCTAAACCAGATGCGGCGATCATAATAATCAAAACACACACGTTGTAATGTCTCCGATCAGGGAGATCTGGGGTGAAGGGCAGCAGAGGAAAAAGAGTTCTCACAAGACAACAGATAAAGAATGACTGCGTAAGGCAACTGTCCTTGGCCGGTGCTCTTCAGCCTTGACCGGAAGTGAGGTATGGCTGCACGAATGAGTAAGGAGGCAGCAAAGAAGAGTGAGGCTGGAGTGAACCTATGGAGCAGCAGGTGGGAACAAAGTTGTTTTAGTGAATACAGCAGGTCTTGCCTACAGCACATGTGTGCTGCTTAAGCTCAACCTAAAAAAGGAAGATTGTCATGGGAGACCGAACAGCGGGATACTTGGGGCACATATGGGTGCCGGTTGTTTTGTAAGTGTGCGGAGCCGGGCGAGGCATTCGTATGCCACCAACAGTCGAGACGTGTTAAAAGGAAGTTACAGTCACATTAATGACATCACGCATTCCACATGACTCACAACATTCCACACCAGGCTAGGAGAGAATACAGGATACAACAAGCTGTCAGTTAATGCTAGCTAATGGTGGTGGGGAACGCAGTGGCAGTTGCAATTTCAGCAGTAACCACATCCATTTCTGGTTCGTCTTAAAAATTCCTCAAAGAGCAGCACCAGAATCTCTAAAGCAACCTTAAAGTCCAAAACGTGAATAGCTCTGCCAGATGATCTGTCCTTGTGCGGCCATCCATGCACCCACTGGCACTAAGACATTTCAAGATACTTGCTGGAATTTGGGGCTTGCAACGTGTCACTGCCTCAAGCTAAGAGAGGCCACGATTTGGATAAACTCTGCAACGGGCTCTGCCTCATGTGCAGGGAGTGTCTGGCAAAACACTAATGACCTTCACAGTCATTTTCAGAAAATGCTCCCTCGCACAGTGAGGGACCTGATGTATTCGAAATACTTAGGTCATTGCACACTGTGGGCCTGATTCACAAAAGACCTCTGCACTCATGGCGGAGGCCCCGCAGTCGTGGGTAAGCCTCCGCATTCGGGGCAGAATATCCACAATGAGAGTTTGTAAAGAAGAGATGACTACAGGTAAAATGCGATAAGATTTAATTTCAGGCAGCACAGTACAAAGGCTGTCAACAAGACCAGTACAATTTGTAATCTAACTCAAGTTCCATAAGAGAACCTAGAACATGGCAAGAGCCACGCACAACATAGACATAAAAGAACAATACAACAGTGACCACACATTGCTGCAGGTTGAATTAAATATTACCACCATACAAAAGGAACAAGCGGCTATAGTATCCCATTCAATAGGGATTGAGGAACACACATTAGTTAGAAGATTAAAATGGAACAAGCATCAGGCCACTTTATTTAATGCATGGAAAGAAAAACAAGAGTGTAAAGGCAAGCATCCTGGAAACCAACCTAGTGTGGATAACTGGACGAGGTGGATTTGTGCTCTAAAATGTACACTTATCAACAACAGCAAAGTTAGCCCACATGGAATGAAGACGAACACCTCACAACTTAGATATAACAACACAAAACTAAGTATAATAATACGTAACCTAAAGAGGGCTAAAAGAGCGCATAGGATTGCAGGAACCCAAGAAACAAAGGAAAAGTGTAAAGATCTATCCAAAAAGCGCAGACATCTGCTATGGTCTCTCAAACAAAATAAAATAGAGAAAGATTGGACAATGATACACGAGCTGTCAAAACCTCACAAACAACGTCAGCTTTGGCAATACATAGCCAGCCTGGAGAAAGGTAAAGTAGACAGGCGCAACTCTGTACACGCAGATGCATGGCAGAGACACGTTTCTATAATCTACATTGAAAAGGAAGGCTGCATTGACCTTGGAAGCACCGGGGTTCGACCCATGGCGGGCACAAACACAGACGAGGAGGTCTCAATGGAATTTACGGGCAACGAACAAGATTGCATCGCCGTTGAAAAAGTAATAAAAAAGATAAGAAAAGATGGGGCACCCGGGCCCAATGGTCTTCCAGGAGCAATCTTTAGAGAAGATCACGTATATTGGGGAAAAATCTTATCCAATCTGTTTATCGAATGTCGTTTGCAAGCAAAGGTGCCCGATTCATGGCGAGGGTCATTTTTACATCCAATTTTCAAGAGAGGAGATAATACAGATCCAATAAATTATAGATTAATTGCCCTCTTGGACATTGAAGGAAAAGCCTAAGCAAGCACCTTATTGAATGAATTAAACAGATGGATCAAAGAGAACGAAATCCTCCCCCCCTATCAAGCTGGATTTCGTAAAGGCTTGTCTACAATTGACAACTTCGTGGCCATGTCGTATCTAAGCCAGCAAGCAAATGGTAAAAACAATAAACCAGTTTTTGCATGCTTCATAGACTACTCAGCTGCCTTTGATGGGGTGCCTCGATACAAGCTCTGGGCTAAACTGCGCAGTTGGCATATCCCAGTAGGTCTTCTCAATGCCATCATCTCGTTGTACAGTAACACTTGGATCAAAGTAAAGCTAGCGGATAACACCACACCGAAGAAATGCTGGACAAACCGTGGATTAAAACAGGGATGCGTACTTGCCCCTACATTGTTTAACCTATATACCACCGATCTGGGAAAGAATCTACACAATGCCAGTCTTGTAACTCCCAAAATCGGAACTAATAAACTTCAAACATTACAATACGCAGATGATTTAGTGGTGATGGACCACACGAAAATCGGGCTACAAAGGGGTCTAAACGCCCTCAACAATTACAACGAAAGAAACAAATTAATAATAAACGCTCAAAAGACCAAAGTAGTAATTTTCGGTCATTGTCCAAAAAAAGCATTATTGAAATGGCATGTGGGCAAAGAGATCATTTCGGCTACGAAATCCTACAATTACCTTGGATGCTGGCTAAGTGAAACGGGTAAAGCAACGCTACATCTGCATAAAATGAAGGGCAAAGTACAATCAACAACCTATGCCCTGTGCAAACTTCACGAGCTAATGCAAAGTCCAACGACAGTTCCCATCAGAAAAGTAATACAATCTAAAATCAGGGCAACCGCAGGGTATGCACAGCAGGCATTCCCAGGTAAAATGGAATCAATGTTAGATAAAGCACAATGCCAGGCATATAAACGCATTTTTAAATTGCCAAAATACACCCGCAACAGCCTAATTCGCTTGGAATTTGGACTGAAGCAACAAAACAAAGAATGTTTGGGAATGCATGCGAAATACTACTATCAAGTACTTACAGCCCCTGCTGGAAGCCTGAAGAGCATGCTGAAGCCGATCTACGGTGGGTCAACTAACCCATGGCAATGTTATATGGAGGAAGAAGTGGAAAAGTTGGGTTTAGCAATCCAAAATTGGGATCAAGGAGCGATAAACTATCTGGCCATTAAAAACTCAATTAATAAACAATGCTACCAACTGTCACGCAAAAATGACTTAGCAGACTATGTTACAGGAAGAGGACAACCTGGGCTGATAACATCATATGCAGGGCATAAAACCCAGCCCTACCGTAGCCAAGCACTGGGAAGGAATGCACTAAAAAACATCTTATGGGCCAGACTAGTGCCCCTCCCAATTAAAGAATTAAATCCAGGGTGGAAGTCCCTTGAACTCAAAATCAGATGTAGAATTTGCAACTTTAAATCTGAATCTCTGCTACATTTGATTTGTTGTTGTCCCGGCATGCTACAGCCCCGTCAGAATCTTTTAAAACAAATATGGCTGCGCAACGGGGTCCGGACAGTGAAAGAAGCGGCTTTGGTTCTTTTTTCCTGCATCTTACCGTCAGACTTGGCCAGATTTGGGAGATACATGGCCGAGCTGCGTCTTAGGCTTATTGAAGTAGAGGGTCCAGGCAACACAGAAGGCCATTTTGTCTGCTAAAAAAATCAGTCTCCAGCAATTAGTTTGTGATGATGCCGTTTTAAATGCCAACCTTAGTAGATATATCAAATTTGCAATAAGGTTGAACTGGTAATCTCTCACCTTTTTAATGGATATAACATACTATTCTTTTATTGGTCAAGATAATGCCGCACGTGAACTCATTTTGTATGAATTTATTTAAACAATTGTGATCTTAATTTTTTTTATGTATGTAAGTCATATTGCAAATGGTTTTAAGTAACTGTGCAATAAAAATACAATTTATTCATTCATTCAGTGTGGGACCTGATGTATTCAAAATACTTAGGTCATTGCACACTGTGGGCCTGATTCACAAAAGGCCTCTGCACTCATGGCGGAGGCCCCGCAGTCGTGGGTAAGCCTCCGCATTCGGGGCAGAATATCCACAATGAGAGTTTGTAAAGAAGAGATGACTCCAGGTAAAATGCGATAAGATTTAATTTCAGGCAGCACAGTACAAAGGCTGTCAAAAAGACCAGTACAATTTGTAATCTAACTCAAGTTCCATAAGAGAACATAGAACATGGCAAGAGCCACGCACAACATAGCCATAAAAGAACAATACAACACATTTTCCCCCTTAAATGACAAGGAAGAACAATAAATAATTATGTACAAAAAGTTTAACAATTATAAATCGCCGGCATATACAAAAAACCTAACAATTATATCTCGCCGGCATACTCTTGGTTCTCTCATTCTCTTTGACTCTTGAAGCCACAGTTTGGTTACTTTCAGAATTAGGCACCCATATGTTATAATCCTTTCCATTCCACTCCATCCCCATCTTACACTTAACCACCCTCCTTACATTCCATACCCTCCCATCCTGAGTGACAACAATGTTTTTACACACCTTCACCACTCTGATGGGATGTCCAAACTTCAAACCACCCTTTACCAAAAATCCAGTTTTTTTTATTCTCACCATATCACCAATGGCAAACTCAGGAATTCTCACATTCCATTTCTCATCAAAATCCATTTTCATCTTGATTTGCTTTTCTTTCACTCTCACAGCCACCTTTTCCAAATCCACATCATCAACCTTCTTGCTAGATTTTTGTTATCCACCATGGACAAACGTTAGAAGCAGGATCCCTTCCTTTCAACAGTCTAAAAGGACTCACCTCAGTAACCGAGTGAGGGGTAATACGGTACATCCAAAGTCTCTTCCTCAAAGCATCCTTCCAATCTCCTCCTGACCTACATGCAAACTCAACACCATCCTTAAGCACCCTGTTAAATCGTTCAACGTGATCATTTTCTCTAGGTTCATGAAGTGCTGTAGTGGCATGTTTCACACCGCATATTTGAAGAAAATCTTCCATCTCATGCGATGTGAGCTGTACTCCGTTGTCGGTAACCAGCATTTCAGGACAACCCGCACGTGAAAAAATCTATTTTAGGAAAGAAATTACAAGGTGAGAAGTGGCATTACCCACAAACTTTACTTCTGGCCATTTTGAGTGATAATCCACTAACACCAAAGCATATCTTGCTTCACACAGTAAGCATTTGTAGGGACCAGAAATGTCAAATGCCACCTTTTGCCACGGAGAAGATGGCCAAGATACAGGCTTAAGGGGAGCAGAAAACACCCTAAGCATTTTGTCACTTTTGATACATTCAGTGCACTCCCTCACCGTTCTATCAACCATTTAGTCAAGACCTGGCCACCAAAAATTGCCTCTAATAAGACGTTTCATGGAAGACATTCCCAAATGTCCCTCATGGGCAAATTGTAAAATTTTCCCTTACATGATTCCAGGCGGCATCATTTTCCCAGCCTTGAACAACAACTCTCCCTTCATCTCAATCTCATCTGAGACCTTAATATATGGACCCATTTCTGGAGTGGAAGCTTTCTCCTTGGGCCAGCCTTCTCTCAGGTATTTCATTATCAACTGACACACCGCATCAGTGCTCATCTCCTTCTTCCACAGCTCCTCAGACACACCATAGAACTCTGTCGAAATAAAATCTCTAATAGTTGTTACAGTTTCACAATCATCCATATTGTATACCTCTACAGTATCAGAACATGGTAATCTCGACAGACAATCAGCAGTAACATTGCTCTTGCCAGGTACATATTCAACTTTAAAATTATACACCTGTAGTCTCGAGGTAAGTCTTGCAATACGTGCGGTAGAATTCCATCCTCCCCTAGGAGATAGAATTCCTAAAGGGGTTTGCGATCAGTCCTTAACAGAAATCTACTTCCCCACACAGTTACGAAAATGTTCTATGGCCCAAATGCAGCCCAAAGGTTCTTTTTCAATAACAGAATATCTTCTTTCAGTGTCAGATAGTGTTCTGGATGCAAAAGCCACACTCCACTCCTCTTTGCCACTCCTTTGACTCAACACACAACCAATTCCATATAAACTCGCATCAACTGTAATGACACACATTTTATCTACACAAAAGGACTTGAGTATAGAAGCACACACAATCTCTCTCTTGATCTGTTGAAACACAGTTTCTTGTTTTTCTGTCCAAACAAACTCTGTCGCCTTTCTGGTCAACTCTCTAAGGGGTTCCATCTTGGTGGCGAAACTTTGTATAAATTTGCTGTAATATTCACAGAGTCCTGCAAATTACAAAAGGTTTTCCTTGTTGTCTGGTGCAGGTGCCTTAATTATAAAATCTACTAATGATTTTTTTGGCACCACCCCATCACCTGATAGTGTGTGTCCTAGATATTCTACAGAATCACAAACATATTTGTACTTCCCTGTCCTGAGTGTCAAACCATACTTCCCCAATCTCTCACTCTCCACTTTTACGTGTAAAAGATGTTCTTCACTATTCCTTGAAAAGATCAGAATATCGTCTTGGAAGCACTTCACAAATTTTTCTACATCCTTGAAAATATGATACATCACCCTTTGGAAAACGGATGCCGCCGAGGCCAACCCAAATGGCATTCGTTTGAATTGGAACAAACCCTGTGGTGTTATAATAGCTGTGAACTTCTTTGAATCCTCTGTTAGCTCGATTTGATGCTATGCTGAATGGAGATCCACAGTCGAAAACAAACAGGCTCCTTCCAACATACTTACCACTTCACTGATGTTAGGCAAGGGATGACAATCCACCACTAAACTGGAGTTCAATGCCCTTATGTCCACACAGAGTCTAAGACTTTTATCAGGTTTGCGAGCTAAAACAATGGGGAAAACCCATTCTAAGGATTCTACCTCCTCAATGATACCCTCTCGCACCATACTTTCCAACATGTTCTTCAATTCTTCCCTTACCACAATTGGCACTCCTCTAAGCTTTTGTCTCACAGGAACCACTCCTTCTTTCACTTTCATTCTCTGACTGAAACCTACTAATTTTCCTAATTTCTCAGAAAAAACAGTAGCAAATGATTTAGTCAAATCCTTTCCATCCACACCTTCTGCGATGCGTAAGACAGGCTTTTTGCTCCTGGGATTTAAAATAATACCCAATTTGGCCTGATCCCTCCAACCTAATACATTCACTCCCTTGCTGGCTATATACATTTTGATATGAGATCTCCTATTTTTAAATACAATTTCTAACTCCTTGTAGCCTAAGATGTCTATCCTGGAGCCATCAAAGCTCTCAGCAACTATATCAGATTATTTAAGGGTATCTAAATTTAATAAATCATCAAAGCACTGAAGGCAACACTCTTTCGTGATGATGGTCCATGGCGATCCAGATCCGCCATTAAACTCAAGTTCCCTATTTAGTATGCGTACTTGACATTTGGGGGATGCTATAATAGTTTATCTTCAGCATTTTCTGAAAACTCTTGAATAGACACAACTATGCCCCTCTCCGCTCCACCTTGAGTGTCATCATACGTATCCTCAGTCACACAGGCTACCTTTCCTTTATAGTTATTATTGTTATTATTCCTTTTACTATCCTTACACATCCTAGAGAAATGTCCAGTACGCCCACATTTACTGCATTCTTTCCCAATCGCAGGACAATGTGGCGAAGATGCAATGTGTCCAGGGTTACCACACCTGAAACAATGAAATGTTTTAAGACCACCTCTATACTCCGATGTGTTCTTGATTGTATTCTTAGAAGTCCCCGGTGTAACACTGCTCACATCTCCTGAAGACTTGGTATTTTTGTCCAAAGATTTCATCCATTGCTCTGATTGTTCAAGTGCTTTGGCCGTACTGATGGCAGCTTGCAAACTAGGATCACCCATTATCCACAATTGCTCTTGTACCTTTTTGCTTTTGACATGTACAATTATCTGGTCTCTGATCATTCATTTCATCGGTGATAGGCCCAAAATTGCAGTTTGTGGACAAAGCACGTAGAGCCGTAAGGAACTCGTCAACACTTTCACCGTCTTCCTGAGCTCTGGTATAACATTTAAATCTGTTAAGAGCAACACTGGTTGTTGGTTTAAAACGAGTTTCCAATCTCAACATAGCCTCATCAAAAACATTGCGGTCACCACCACCATGAATTTGTGATAATGTCCTGTACACCACTTGTCCTTCTGATCCTAAACAATGCAACAAGATGTTCTTTTTTCTTTCTGCTGACATCCTTTCCCCGTCAATTGCCCTTAAATAGGTCATAAACTCTTCTTTCTATCTAGTCCATGGAATGGGGGGTTCTCCTTTATTTTGTAAGAATGTACTTGGTGGTTCAAATTGCATTTTGGCACTTGAAGAGAAAATCAGCTATGTAGAGAATACTACCAAAAGTGGTTTAAAAATATATATATGTGTGAAAGCCTACATTTCAAAATAATTAACATAAAATTGTCAAATAAGAAATCGAGTTCAATATACTTGAAATATAAAAGTACAAAATATGCTGTAAAAATACACAGCAACCACTCTGTAAGATAAATATTACAAGTCACTCAATTTTGAAGAACAAAATGAAGATAATATCAATTCCTTGAGTTCAAGAATAACAAATAACTTACTGTCCTCGAAATCTTGTAATTACAGTTCCTGTGAATCCTTTACACGATGCACTGGAATGCCGCTGCGGTAATTTGATTGGTTGAAAATAAAAATCCAGGCAACAGGAACCGTATGTGTGTGTAGCTTCACCGCAGTTACACATCGGAACGCTTAAATGTGCACTGTAACACACGTGAATTTGAAGATGCATAAAACTGTCGTGAATATGGAGAGAGACACGCAGTAGCCGTAGTCACTAAGCAACGTGCGTAGAGATGCACAGTGACTGACGTGGCTGACATGAGGCACAATGTAGATTCAACGTCATAGAGAACGAGTCACGAGCACAGGGTGAAACGTCACCTTCAAAGCGAGCAGCAGTTTCATAAAAACAATAAAAAATGAATAACACTTCCTCACGTTGTCGGATGAAGATCGGAGTTTCAAGTACAAGTTCAGGATGTGATAGACTTGGTCCGCTGAGCATCGGCAAGTTCCAATGGTGAACAACATAGGTCCATGGAGGGGAACACCGCACCTGTGCTGCTTATAAGACGTATAATAATGGGTGGTCCCAGTAAAAAATACATTCAACAATACAAATAAGATAAACAAAGATTTAACAAACTCTAAGAAAACGTTGTGTAATGGAGCAGTGTTATTTAATCACACTGAACATCATAATGGTTGCAGAAACTTTTTTTTAAAAAGTGCCCAGAGAAAGAAGGAAGAAGGAGTTGGGAAAAGTCGGTGATTTGAGTGAGGATAATGGGGTAAGTGAAGCCAGAGTATTGTGCAAATCACTTGTCTTAATTTACATAAAAACAATGGAGCATCCTTTAGCCATAAACTTCACAATTCGGTAGATCATATATTATATAGCCATGTATAAAACAAGAAACATAAATCACAGTGAAACAATTACTGTCGATTATACTGGCAAGATATAAAGTGTCGACGTTTCGACCCCAAAGACAAGTGTAGGTCCTTGAAATCCTTACAAAGGGGGTCTTCCTCAGGATGGTGTGAGAGGGGAGGGGGGCACCTAAGGATCGATTACAGAAAAATAACTTAGTACACAAATCGACAGAACACTAAAAAATAATAATGAATAAGAGAAGGGCATCAGTCCCTTGTATTTACCATAAACAACCCCACACGGGGGGCTGGTGGAAAAATGTAGGGCTCGTGGGCTCCAAACAAAGGAGAGCGGAAATCAGCACCTGTAAGAATAAGGTGCATGTGAATCCAACCGCCCATCAAATGGGGTTGGTACGCACTAATGGACATGGTCAATTAAAGTCTCTTACTTGGAGGGTGAATCAGTTGGATTATGTCCCTTCCAAAATTTCTCTTGAATGAGAGCCAGAATCCTTGGTTCATTCATTAGGCATTATTCTGAAAGACAGAGTACAAGAAAAAGACTGCTAAAGAGGACCCTGAAAACAACTAGTGGGTGGTGTATTAAACCCACGGCGTCATAACCGATATGTGTGAATACCTGTCAATTTCATGAATTATTGAGAAAGCCTGTGCCAGCACAATCGCTGAATCTGGGATGTCCTGAATACAACCGACGGCACAGCCTGCAAATTAAACCAGAAAACAAGGGCCGCGGTTAGAAGCGATCCTCAAGGGAACATCAAGGCATTCCCCATGATGTCTATACTTTAATGTCAAAATAGCTTGCCGCCGAAAAACTCACTGCTGCTCGCGGGGAACGCTCCGTGTACTGGAAGGGAACCAGAGCAATGCCACATGTGTGGCTTAAATACAGCAGAAAATCTCCGCGGGCGCGTGCATGACGCCGGCCCGCAGACGCTAGATGCTAGTAAAACCGCATAGCGTGTCACCGGGGAAGTGAAGACAGACTTCTATGGTGTAAATGCCGAACGTAAAGATAATAATAATGTATTTAAAACAGGGGACAACCAGCTGACACAGTAGACCCTCTCGCTGGGGAGTCTAAAGAAACAAATGTGATCATACAATTAAAGGCACGGCAACACGGGCATACTTGATGGATATTTCTGCAAAAAATGGCAGGATTGACTAATGCAAGTCAGGGTTTGGCATTGGTATTGATTGGCAAACAATGCGTATAGGTTGTGACATTCATAATGGACGGCTAAAAAGACATATACAGGAATAACGAAAACACTCTTTAAGACGTTTTACGGTACAAGTTATAAACCCATTATACATCTTGGGGTACTTTATGAACCAACTACAGATATGTACGGCCCGACAGATACAGACGGCTCCGATGGTCATGGACACATATTACATCATCACATACTGGATAAACAAAGTGCAGATGCGTACAGCCTAGCAGGTTCAAGCACCTTGCAACTATATGCTGCAAATATAAGCGTCATAAGTATCCGTTTACTCAACAGTGAGGCAGGCTAGTTGTGCATCGGCTCGAATCTAACTCATTTAGCCCATTTTTTATTGTATCCAAATGGGCCATACATTTACATTCCCTTGTGTTTAAGATTAAGCCAATATTCCCCCCTCTGGGGCCTAGTGTAGCTTTCTCCAAAACCACCCATTGTAACTCGTCTGGAGTATGTCCGTTTGCTGTGCAATGTTCAACTAGAGGTGCCCCATGTACACCACATCGTATTCGGCTGTAATGTTGGAGTATGCGAGCCTTGATTTTTTGCTGTGTCTGACCCACATAAATTAGTCCACAGGGGCACATGATCCCATAGATTACATTAGTTGTGTTACAGTTTGTAAAGGATAGTAAATCAATTGTATGATGTTTGTATGTAAACTTCTTGGTTTGGATAGTTGTCTGACAAGCCTTGCATTGTCCACATTTAAAATGCCCATGTACTGCCGGTAAATTCCAAAGTGATTGAAGTGACGGTGCTGCTGGAGTATCAAGAAAAGAGCAGACCACATGGTCTTTCACCTCTTTACTTTTTTGAAGGAGTGCATGGGTGGATTTGGTTGTTCGATATCGTCCGACACCAAACTCCAGTGTTTGTTGATCACCTTCTTAATGGCATTACTCCTTGTGGAGAAAGTGGTCACACAAATCATCCTCTGTAATGAACCATCCTTCCTATCCTTGGGTGTTAACAACGTTTCACGAGGGCTAAACCACGCCCTCTTCTGAGCTCTCTTAATCAGGCTTCTCGGGTACCCTCTCTCTAGGAGCCGGTTGCTTAAATCCTCAGATTCGGCCATGTAGTCTGCTTTCTTGGAACAGTTTCTGCGGACACGCAGAAACTGCCCGACGAGTAGGTTGTCCCTCAGACCACGTGGATGGTAACTATTGTATCTGAGGAGGGAGTTACGTTCCGTAGGTTTACGATAAAGCGTGGTGTAAAGTTTGTTATTCTCGCTAAGGATGGTAATATCTAGGAAATCTATTTCACTAGAATTCGATTGCATTGTGAACTTGATGTCCTGATTTCTTTAGTTAAGCCAGTCGTGAAATAGGCCTAACTCAGTGGTATCTCCAGTCCAGATCATCAGTATATCGTCGATATACCGTTTCCACATCATCACCTGGTTACTGAAGGGGTTGTTATTGAAAATGAATGATTTCTCGAAATTGACCATGTAGATAATCGCCAAGTCCGGGCCAAAGGCTGCCCCCATCGCCACGCCCTTAGTCTGTATGTAGTAGTTACCCTGAAAAAAGAAAAAGTTATTCATCATGGCTAAGGAAAGTAGCCCAATGATGAATTCCGTGGGCACTGCCGTGGGTGCTGGTCGTCGGTCCAAGGCATTTCTCATTACTTCAAGGCAGACTGTTGGAGTATACTCGTATATAGTGATACGATGTCACACGTCACCAGCAGTTGATCACTGGGGTTGAAAGCATGTTGGTCAATCAAGTTAATCGTTTGCATAGTGTCTCTCAAATAAGCTTGTGTGGTTTCAGCAATTGGTTTCAGAAAGAAATCTATGTACCTGCATAAAGGCTCCAGCATGGATCCACAGCCCGATACAATGGGGCGCACCGGTGGGTTTTGCATGTCCTTGTGGAACTTGGGCAGCGTGTAGATTGTGGGGAGCCGGGGATGCTTTTGGTTCAGGTACTGGAATTCGAGGTTACTCAAAAAGCCCTGTTCAAGTCCATCTTTAGTGATAGTTAGTATCTCCAGTTCAAGATCCTTTGAAGGGTCTGTTCTCAATTTACAATAACTTATGCCATCTTGCAATTGGTTCATAATCTCAGTCTTGTAGTTGGTTGCATCCTGCACCACAATGGCCCCACCCTTATCTGCGGACTTGATGACAATGTCCTTGTTGTTTCTCAGCGCCGTAAGGGCTTTATTCTCCATCTTCGTGATGTTTGGAGTAGTATGTTTGTGTTCTTTTAGTAGTCTCGACACATCCCTAAGTACTACACTCTCATGCCAAAATTTTGTTCGTCATAGCATTGGCCGGTGGAACAAAAGTAGAAGGAACTCGTAGCCCTGTCTGTGATGATGCAGATGGTGTTGTGGAACTTTTGAAGAAATACCTTAGACGGATTTTACGAAAGAACCTATGAAGTTCCGTTTTAATGGCAAAGTCATTGGGGTGGGCTGTAGGCACAAAAGATAGTCCATTGCTGAGAATGCTCACCTCCTCATTTTTCAAAGTATAGGAGGAAATATTAACCACAGGGTTCTGTATTCTTTTTATCATCTGTATACCTTGCATCGGGTTGATATCTCTCCATGGCTTTCTGGCTGGAAAACGACCTGTTTCGATGTGTTGCCTCGTCCTCTCTCCCAGTTCACATTGGTTGTTTGCTGTCCTCGTTGAGGTCCCCTGGACCAGTTGCCCCCCCGACCCCTGGGCGGTCGCCATTGGCCTTCTCCTAAAAAAGGAAAACATCCTTGGGGTGGGTACCAGCTTTCCCGATATCCGTAGTCAGAACTAGGACCTGGTTGTTCGTTGTCACTATCCGTGCTCAAAGATGAGTCTGAGAAAGTGGTATAGTTCCTGTGTCTGCGGTAACCGCCTCTACCTCTGTTAGTGAAACGCCCCTGGTTATCCTGCTTGAAGTAATCCTCTTGAAGATAAGGATACGTATTCTTCTTTTCGTAGAAGCGGATGTCCTTGGACAATTTTTCTAGTTTTTTGTTCTGGGTGTTAGTCTCGAATTCCTTCAATGTCTTTCCCAAATGCTCCAAGGCGTCTTTTGCATTGGTCAATGGAGAGTCACCTGCAATTTCTTGTTTGAGGGCAGCGATCTCTCTCATAAGGACTTGAGCCTGTTCGGCAGCTGTTTCAACTCCCAGGACCATCCAGTGCCGGGAGCAGTTGTTGGCAAACAAAGCTGAACCCTTCCTTAAATTTGGGTACGTCTACAAAAATTGCTGGTTCATTCTTGATTTGTAATCCGACTGATATTCTGTTAGCTTGGAGGTATTTCGTCAGTAAATGTCCATGTAGGCGGGTGCGTATCAATTTCTTCTCCAAGCGCTCCAGTCGTGCTACTTTATCATTAAGTGTGAAATCAATATTTGGTGTGGTTGAAGAAAGGAATTGATTAGCAGGGTCCTGTAGCAGTTGATTAATGTATTCCTCCCTATAAGACAGAGTTTCGCTCTCTACCATTTTTAAAAACAGTGCAAAAAATCACTAATATACCTCGCAGGTGTGCACCTGCTCAGAAATCGTTACAAAAAGGGTAAACCCAAAGAGTCACCGGGACCTGGGTATAAGACAGTATAATAATGGGTGGTCCCAGTAAAAATACATTCAACAATACAAATAAGGTAAACAAAGATTTAACAAACTCTAAGAAAACGTTGTGTAATGGAGCAGTGTTATTTAATCACACTGAACATCATAATGGTTGCAGAAACTTTTTATAAAAGTGCCCAGAGAAAGAAGGAAGAAGGAGTTGGGAAAAGTCGGTGATTTGAGTGAGGATAACGGGGTAAGTGAAGCCAGAGTATTGTGCAAATCACTTGTCTTCATTTACATAAAAACAATGGCGCATCCTTTAGCCATAAACTTCACAATTCGGTAGATCATATATTATATAGCCATGTATAAAACAAGAAACATAAATCACAGTGAAACAATTACTGTCGATTATACTGGCAAGATATAAAGTGTCTACGTTTCGACCCCAAAGACAAGTGTAGGTCCTTGAAATCCTTACAAAGGGGGTCTTCCTCAGGACTGTGGTGAGAGGGGAGGGGGGCACCTAAGGATCGATTACAGAAAAATAACTTAGTACACAAATAGACCAGAACACTAAAAAATAATAATGAATAAGAGAAGGGCATCAGTCCCTTAATTTTAACATAAACAACCCCACACGGGGGGCTGGTGGAAAAATGTAGGGCTCGTGGGCTCCAAACAAAGGAGAGCGGAAATCAGCACCTGTAAGAATAAGGTGCATGTGAATCCAACCGCCCATCAAATAGGGTTGAGTACAGCACTAATGGACATGGTCAATTAAAGTCTCTTACTTGGAGGGTGAATCAGTGTGATTATGTCCCTTCCAAAATTTCTCTCGAATGAGAGCCAGAATCCTTGGTTCATTCATTAGGCATTATTCTGAAAGACAGAGTACAAGAAAAAGACTGCTAAAGAGGACCCTGAAAACAACCAGTGGGTGGTGTATTAAACCCACGGCGTCATAACCGATATGTGTGAATACCTGTCAATTTCATGAATTATTGAGAAAGCCTGTGCCAGCACAATCGCTGAATCGGGGATATCCTGAATACAACCGATGGCACGGCCTGCAAATTAAACCAGAAAACAAGGGCCGCGGTTAGAAGCGATCCTCAAGGGTACATCAAGGCATTCCGCATGATGTCTATACCTTAATGTTAAAATAGCTTGCCGCTGAAAAACTCACCGCTGCTCGCGGGGAACGCTCCGTGTACTGGAAGGGAACCGGAGCAATGCCACGTGTGTGGCTTAAATACAGCAGAAAATCTCCGCGGCCGCATGCATGACACCGGCCCTCAGACGCTAGATGCTAATAAAACCGCATAGCGTGTCACCGGGGAAGTGAAGACAGACTTCTATGGTGTAAATGCCGAACGTAAAGATAATAATAATGTATTTAAAACAGGGGACAACCAGCTGACACAGTAGACCCTCTCGCTGGGGAGTCTAAAGAAACAAATGTGATCATACAATTAACGGCACGGCAACACGGGCATACTTGATGGATATTTCCGCAAAAAATGGCTGGATTGACTAATGCAAGTCAGGGTTTGGCATTGGTATTGATTGGCAAACAATGCATATAGGTTGTGACATTCATAATGGACGGCCAAAAAGACATATACAAAAATAACGAAAACACTCTTTAAGACGTTTTACGGTACAAGTTATAAACCCATTATACATCTTGGGGTACTTGATGAACCAACTACAGATATGTACGGCCCGACAGATACAGACGGCTCCGATGGTCATGGACACATATTACATCATCACATACTGGATAAACAAAGTGCAGATGCGTACAGCCTAGCAGGTTCAAGCACCTTGCAACTATATGCTGCAAATATAAAGCGTCATAAGTATCCGTTTACTCAACAGTGAGGCAGGCTAGTTGTGCATGGCTCGAATCTAACTCATTTAGCCCATTTTTTATTGTATCCAAACGGGCCATCCATTTACATTCCCTTGTGTTCAAGATTAAGCCAATATTCCCCCCTCTGGGGCCTAGTGTAGCTTTCTCCAAAACCACCCACTGTAACTCATCTGGAGTATGTCCGTTTGCTGTGCAATGTTCAACTAGAGGTGCCCCATGTACACCACTTCGTATTCAGCTGTAATGTTGGAGTATGCGAGCCTTGATTTTTTGCTGTGTCTGACCCACATAAATTAGTCCACAGGGGCACATGATCCCATAGATTACATTAGTTGTGTTACAGTTTGTAAAGGATAGTAAATCAATTGTATGATGTTTGTATGTAAACTTCTTGGTTTGGATAGTTGTCTGACATGCCTTGGATTGTCCACATTTAAAATGCCCAGGTACTGCCGGTAAATTCCAAAGTGATTGAAGTGACGGTGCTGCTGGAGTATCAAGAAAAGAGCGGACCACATGGTCTTTCACGCTATTTGCTTTTTTGAAGGAGTGCATGGGTGGATTTGGTTGTTCGATATCGTCCGACACCAAACTCCAGTGTTTGTTGATCACCTTCTTAATGGCATTACTCCTTGTGGAGAAAGTGGTCACACAAATCATCCTCTGTAATGAACCATCCTTCTTATCCTTGGGAGTTAACAACGTTTCACGCGGGCTAAAACACGCCCTCTTCTGAGCTCTCTTAATCAGTCTTCTCGGGTACCCTCTCTCTAGGAGCCGGTTGCTTAAATCCTCGGATTCGGCCATGTAGTCTGCTTTCTTGGAACAGTTTCTGCGGACACGCAGAAACTGCCCGACGGGTAGGTTGTCCCTCAGACCACGTAGATGGTAACTATTGTATCTGAGGAGGGAGTTACGTTCCGTAGGTTTACGATAAAGCGTGGTGTAAAGTTTGTTATTCTCGCTACGGATGGTAATATCTAGGAAATCTATTTCACTAGAATTCGATTGCATTGTGAACTTGATGTCCTGATTTCTTTGGTTAAGCCAGTCGTGAAATAGGCCTAACTCAGTGGTATCTCCAGTCCAGATCATCAGTATATCGTCGATATACCGTTTCCACATCATCACCTGGTTACTGAAGGGGTTGTTATTGAAAATGAATGATTTCTCAAAATTGTCCATGTAGATAATCGCCAAGTCCGGGGCAAAGGCTGCCCCATCGCCACGCACTTAGTCTGTATGTAGTAGTTACCCTGAAAAAAGAAAAAGTTCTTCATCATGGCTATGGAAAGTAGCCCAATGATGAATTCCGTGGGTACTGCCGTGGGTGCTGGTCGTCGGTCCAAGGCATTTCTCATTAATTCAAGGGCAGGCTGTTGGGGTATACTCGTATATAGTGATACAATGTCGCACGTCATCAGCAGTTGATCACTGGGGTTGAAAGCATGTTGGTCAATCAAGTTAATCTTTTGCATAGTGTCTCTCAAATAAGCTTGTGTGGTTTCAGCAATTGGTTTCAGAAAGAAATCTATGTACCTGCATAAAGGTTCCAGCATGGATCCACATCCCGATACAATGGGGCGCCCCGGTGGGTTTTGCATGTCCTTGTGGATCTTGGGCACCGTGTAGATTGTGGGGAGCCGGGGATGCTTTTGGTTCAGGTACTGGAATTCGAGGTTACTCAAAAAGCCCTGTTCAAGTCCATCTTTAGTGATAGTTAGTATCTCCAGTTCAAGATCCTTTGAAGGGTCTGTTCTCAATTTACAATAACTTATGCCATCTTGCAATTGGTTCATAATCTCAGTCTTGTAGTTGGTTGCATCCTGCACCACAATGGCCCCACCCTTATCTGCGGACTTGATGACAATGTCCTTGTTGTTTCTCAGTGCCGTAAGGGCTTCATTCTCCATCTTCGTGATGTTTGGAGTAGTATGTTTGTGTTCTTTTAGTAGTCTCGACACATCCCTAAGTACTACACTCTCATATGCCCAAATTTTGTTCGTCAAAGCATTGGCCGGTGGAACAAAAGTAGAAGGAACTCGTAGCCCTGTCTGTGATGATGCAGATGGTGTTGTGGAACTTTTGAAGAAATAACTTAGACGGATTTTACGAAAGAACCTATGAAGTTCAGTTTTAATGGCAAAGTCATTGGGGTGGGCTGTAGGCACAAAAGATAGTCCATTGCTGAGAATGCTCACCTCCTCATTTTTCAAAGTATTGGAGGAAATATTAACCACAGGGTTCTGTATTCTCTTTACCATCTGTATACCTTGCGTCGGGTTGATATCTCTCCATGGCTTTCTGGCTGGAAACGGACCTGTTTCGATGTATTGCCTCACCCTCTCTCCCAGTTCACATTGGTTGTTTGCTGTCCTCGTTGAGGTCCCCTGGACCAGTTGTCCCCCGACCCCTGGGTGGTCGCCATTGGCCTTCTCCTAAAAAAGGAAAACATCCTTGGGGTGGGTACCAGCTATCCCGATATCCGTAGTCAGAACGAGGACCTGGTTGTTCCTTGTCACTATCCGTGCTCAAAGATGAGTCTGAGAAAGTGGTATAGTTCCTGCGTCTGCGGTAACCGCCTCTACCTCTGTTAGTGAAACGCCCCTGGTTATCCTGCTTGAAGTAATCCTCTTGGAGATAAGGATACGTATTCTTCTTTTCGTAGAAGCGGATGTCCTTGGACAATTTTTCTAGTTTTTTGTTCTGGGTGTTAGTCTCGAATTTCTTCAATGTCTTTCCCAAATGCTCCAAGGCGTCTTTTGCATTGGTCAATGTAGAGTCACCTGCAATTTCTTGCTTTGTTGTATTCTTAGGGTATCCATAAACGGGCTTTCCAGTATCATGTCCTTATATAGGCACGATTCGCCCTGCCCTTATATAGGCATAAAATCCCAGCCCTTATTTAGGCATTAAACCGTGCACTCCAAATACAGGCATGGTCTCTGACATCTGTCCACCCTAACGTCACAACAAGTTCATGAAGAACAGACCCTTAGGCTGCAGGAGTTTCCCTAGTCCAGGACTATTGATTTCTTCAAGGACTCATATATTATGCATGAACCATTATTCCTTAGAGGGTTCATTCATGACGTCTTTCGCTGTCCAACTCACGTCAATGCTAACATTCTTAGGTGCTCTCAGGTATAAATATACCTTTCCTAGCCCCTGTAAACCAGAGGAGACCTCGACTTCAGAGGAGCCCGTTTCCCGGC